>VSMD01121361.1:0-60720 GCA_008750895.1 Mirza zaza | reverse complement strand
GAACAAATTCCCATGCACACTGCACATATCTTATTTTGAAGTAAAAAAACAAACGAGCAAAAACACCCGCCGGCTGTAGTTTGAGGACACCTGTTCTTGAGTCTCCAGGTGTGCTAGTGTCATAGAAGAGGATCAGGTGAAGTCTTACGAAGTCTCAGTAACTTCAAGTAGGGGATGGCCAAGTCATGCAACCTCAAACACGTCACCCCAAAACTCCAGCAAAATTGTGTTAGCACGCCAAGTCACCTGAATCTATCATTTGCGATGCCACCAGTGCCACCTGATGCCGCTGTTCATAGTCACATAATGCCTAGTCTCAGCGTCAGACATGAAGAAATTGCATTGAGACTGCATACTGATGGCCTCTAGGAACCTGAGCAGTTTGTTCTAGGCCTGGGAGAGCCAAACTCTACAATCGGGATGTAGTTAGACTGTAGTGTTTACCAGAATGTGTGCTACACAGCCCTGTTTTTTTGTGAATGACTTCAGGAGAAATGGTGGTTCCGTGGCCAAATAAGATTAGGAAATTTTGCATACTGTAGTTTTTTCTTGTGGGGAGTCACAATGGCCTTGAGAATATTTAAAATCTGGCAACAAAGAAGCCTGTTTTGTTCTGTTTTTAACAAGAATTTTCCAAAGTTATTTGGACCGCAGAACTCTTTTCATCACATAATGCTTTTACCATTGCATGGAACTGATGTTCCCTTTAGCAGATGTTGGGGAAATCTAGAAGGGTCTTTAGGAGATAGGTCATCAAAAGCCTTGGATGCCAGGACAAGAAGCTGGAGTTTATCCTATAAGATCTTAAGCAAGGAAATAAGGTTCAAATTTCCCTTAAAAAGGGGGGAGGGACAAGGTTGTGCTCTCCAGGACTTGGTGACTTGTAGATATGGTGAGAAGGAGGGACATAGAATGACTGACACGAAAGTGACTAGGTGGACCCAGTGCTTTCTTTTCACTAAAAGAGAAGAGGGGCAGGTTTGAGGGGAAAGATGATGAGTTCAGTTCTGACCATGATATAGGACTTGGGACAAGGGCTGGGACTCAGGTGGGTGACACTGAAATCACAATGGAAAGCTTAGGACCAAAAAGAACAGAATAGGTAAAAATCAAGATAAGAACGAACGTCAGAGGGATGGTAATGCCTAAAAGTCAGGCGGGTAAGAAGCAGTCAGAGGCAGAGGGAAAACCAGGAGAGAGTCATTTTCATGGGATTCAAGGGAGAAAACGATCTCAAAAAAAAAAAAAAAATGTAGGGATGTCATTTGCACAACTTTCCTCACAGGAAGTTAGAAGATAATTTTAGCCAAGAGTAATTTGAAATTTGAATAAATAGAAAATGCGGTCTCTATCTCTTTCCTTCATGCTACTAAATTTGCTATCAGAGCATTGCATGTGTAGGAAAATTTGCAAATTTGGGGAATGCCTACAAGCTCAAATAATTTGTAATATTCTAGTATTATTGTTTATTAACATGATTATATCATTTACTATATTCAAGTGCCTCAATTGATAGGAAACAAATGCATCCGTTAAACTAAATTCCTGTGTCCCTCATTTTATTTCCATTTTCTAACCTACTTCAGTGTATTTTCTGATAAATCATATAGACATTTAAGCTGCTTTAAATACTTTTTGGAAATGAGATGAGTAATCATTTTTAAATGAATGTTGAGTGACAAAATTGTTTAAAAAGTCACCCACACATTTGAAAGAGACCATGCTATTCTTCTCTAGTCATCTAAAATATTTTAACAAAGCCTAAATTTCATATGGATCTAAAAATTACCATTTTATAATATTTTTATTGTATCTTATGTATTCTGACTTTTTAAATATGGTAGTGAGTGACATGTTGTCAGTGCCCTTAGCAGGTAATCTTTCTTCCCCGGTAATTTTGTAATACTTTATTTCAGAGTTCTATATGGTAGGATTATCACATTTTATTGTCATTCAGTAATTCTGGCAAAGTGGTTTTAGAAATACAGTGAAACCTGTGTGCTTTCAAAGAGCAAAAGTGAAAACATTCTCTTGAAAATTGCTTAAAGCTTTTAGGGTTGTGTGACCAGGTAAGGATTTTGAATTAAACATAAAATATAAGATTTTCTTTTAAGTTGGACTGGAAGATTGTGTCCCAAAAGGGTAAAATTATGATCATATTCTAAAATAAAAGCTACATTTTGATTTTTTTTTCTTCAATTTTGGATTTGTAGTTGTTAGTCATAAAAGTTGTGGATCTGGGGTGAACCTGCCTCATGTCAACTTCTGACTTGGACGCTTACAAGCCTAGCAAGTTATCAATTTCATGTGCCTTTCCAAAAAATGGGGTTATAGTGTTTTTACACTTCATAGGATACTTTTGACAATACAATGAAATCATCCATGAAAAGTATTTACCATGTGTTGGGAATCATGGAAGGTAAAGAACGGTTGCATCTTTATAATAATCATGTTCAATGAGTAAAGATTTCATTTTTTTCTTCCTTTTTCTGTTTAGCAATTATTATACAAACAGAGGCCCTCAAGAAGAAGCTGCCCATGTAGAAACACGAGAATTATATTCTATTGATCCATACAACCCAGCAAGCTAATCAGAGGACAAACTGGTATCTAATGAAATTGAAATATTCTTATTAATGTATATGTCAACATTTCCTTCAACTTACACCTATCAATAAGCATAGTACTCTGGATCTATGGTTTTGACTATGGGATGAGTCTTCAGTAATAATGCACAGCACTTTTTAACTCACCTACTTGATATGGCCAACGAATGTTCCTGGTGTGTGTTTTTTTTAAAAATCCATTCCTCCATTCAACAAATATTAAACTAAATAACAAAACAACTCAGAATAACATAAGAAAATGATTGGCATTACAAAAGGAAATGAAGTAGGCAAGGGGATAGAGAGAACAGGGTGGTTGCAAGGGAAGTCCTCACCAAGAAAAGGGCATTTGAGCAAAGACTCAAGGGAAATAAGGAGTCAGCCATGGGGCCATGTGGGGGAGGGGCCATATGGTTCCAGGAGGGGAGAGCAGTAGGTGCAAAGGCTGTAAGTTGTGTGTGTGTCAGTTGTGTTTGGAGGCACAGCAAGGAGGCCCGTGTGTCCTAGAGTGGTAGAGATGAGGTCAGAGAAAAGGCGGGGTGGGGTAGAGAGAGGATGACCCTACCGAGCGTGCCTGGTCATTGCAATGAGCTTGGTTTTTATTCTGAGATGGGAACCATTGGAGGGTTTTAAGCAGAGGGAGTGACACAATCCCCTTAACTGCTGTGTCGAGAACAGACTATAGGAAGCCAAGGGTGGGAGATGGGCGTCAGCAAGGAGGCTACTGCAATGGCCCAGGCAGGACAGTATGAGTGGCTACCACCAGGCTGGTGAGAGGAGGTCAGATGACGCCTGCATTCTTAAGCTGGTGACGATAGGATTTACTGACAGTTTGTATCAGACTGTGAGAGGCAAAGAGAGGCGTCGATGATGGTGACTCCAGGGTGTTTTGACCCAACCAACTGGAAGGGCAGAAGTAGCATTAATTAAGATGATTGAGAATGTGAAGAGTGGGATTCGGGAGAAAAATCAGGATTTCCTCTTTGGAGATGTTAAGTGCGAGGTGTCTGATAGAAGTGGCGAGAAGACATTCTGTGTTTCAGGCAATAGGTCCAGGCCAGATGCAAACGTGGGCCTTGTGATCGTGTGGACGGACGTAGCAAGGGGGCCAAATAGGACCGGCGAGGGGTGAAAGAGGCAAGGGGAAGAGAAAAGGTACAAGCACTGAACCTCGGCTCTCCCAGCATCAAGAGTCATGGAGAGGGAAGGGAGCAACAGAGGAGTGAAGAAGCAGCCGCCGGTACAGGGGAAAAAAACCTCAGAGTCAGGTGAAAAAGGAATTTTAGGGAGCGATCAGCTCTGTCAGGTGCTGCTGGTAGGTCAAGAAAGATGAGTCGTGAAAACTGACCATAGGATTCAGCAGTGCAAAATTCGTTGGTGAACTTGACGAGACAGTTTGGACTGGCGTGAGCTTAAGAGAGAATGAAGGAGAGAAACTGCAAATATCAACTAGAGACAACTCTTTTGAGGAGTTTTTCTATGAAGAGGAGCAGAAAAGCAGAGTGATAGCAAGAGGAAAATGCAAAGTCAGTGGAAATATTTTGTAAGAATGGAGAAACAGCAGCTATGTCTATTCTGTAAACTGATGGTAATGGCCTAGTGGAAGGAGGAAAGTGGTGGCAAGGAAGAGAGAGGGAAGGATTGCTGGAGCAAGACCTTGGCAGTTGAGGAAGAAAAGATTACTTGCTGCTGATGAGTTGCAGAAAAAGGGAAGAGGAGAAGAAGGAGAGAGGATCATGCTGGTGACTTCTAAATCCAAACCAGTCAGGGTCTAGAGTAAAGCTATTACACAAATATTTGTTGAATGAATATGTGAATGAGAATGAGGATATTGCTTCCATCTTTTCCTCATTTAGTTTTATTCATATTTATCAATTTATCAATCAATTTTAACTACATATGTATAAAATGTAGTTAAAGAGGGATCTCTAAATGTAGTTAAAATGTAGTTTAAGAGGGATCTCTTAAAAGAACAATGTCCTTCAATATCCTTGATGCTTTATTGCTTATAACAATTATAATTGGTATATGTAGAGGATGTTAACATTCTTATCTAAACTTGGAGTTGCATCACTGCTATTTATGCTGCCTCCTAAACAGAAATGATCGATTTCACTGTGCCTCGTTGCTTGAAATCCAGCTAAACATCAATTGGAAAGAAACCACTCTCTTATCAGCAAGCTCCTTTGTGTGGCCTCAAGATCAATGGAACGATTTCATAAGCTATCACTTCCTATGTGCACTTACTGTCAAGAAGAACATCTCTATGGCAAAGATGGAAGCCCAGTTTCACTGCTATGTGTTTGTTAATGACTTTCTGAAGCCTCACTTGTGATATGCCTGAAGCCAGCTATGGCCATAAACAATCACATGGCTCTAAAAGTGTTGCCTTTTTAAGGAAGGCACTAAAAAGAGCTGTCTCCTATCTAGATCCATCTTCTTTTTGTGAACAGCATACTTAGTGTTACCATATGCTTTGGGTTACAATGTGGTTTTAATTATGTAAACAAAGTGTAAGCTCTTCCCATGGTTCTGAGGGGTATACCTTTTTATTTGGATGTCTAGTTTTATTTTAATAGTAGCTTGCTTCTTTGATATCAGTAAACATTTCACTCTCATCCCCACTTGTTTTGAGATTTTTGCACAACACTGTGATAATTTGCCTTTCCATAATCACTTAGTGATTCCGATTTCCACAAGTTTTTTGAAATAATGGGAGTCAAGTTTTAATTCCAAAGATTTGGCGTACACTTCAAGTTTTGGATATTTCCTCAGCAGTTTTATCATAAGCTCTGGTTGCTTATATCATGTCATTTAAAAATGTGTACATTATCCATTCAAATAAATTGTATGTATAAAAAAACTTTTGCTTTATATGATTTTTTAATTTTTTTTGCGTGGAGTCAATGGTCAATGAACTCTTGAATAACAGACATAGTCTTAGGGTTTTAGAGTTCATGATTTAATCATTATTCATCTGGATCCTGCCTCTTGGTCATTTTAGCCAAACTCACAACCTGCGATTCTGATTCCCTCACTCTCAAGACTTTCTCCTGTATTTGTCCAGCCAACATTTTTTCCTGGCCCATTCAACCTCTCCCACCACTGTGAATTTTCTCTGTTCCAGCCTTTAAACTATTGAGAAAATAAATCCTTGCTCACGGGTAACCACAAATTTACTCTCTTTACCTTCCCCTACACTAGGTATGTTGTTCAGCATCTTTTTTTGTTTTCTGAGTTGTGGTAACAACAACAACAACAAAAAAACCCATGTAACAAAAAATTTACCATCTTAACCATTTGTAAGTGTACAGCCCAGTAGGGTTAAGTATATCCACACTACTGTACAAGAGAGCTCCAGAATTTTTTTTATCTTATAAAACCAAGACTTCATATTCATTAAACAATAACTCTGCATTTCCCCCTTCTCTCTGTCCCTGGTGACCACCATCTTACTTTCTGCCTCTATGACTTTGACTGCTCTTGGAACCTCATATAAATGGGATCATACAGTATTTGTCTTTTTGTGACAGGCTCATGTCACTCAGTATACTATCCTCAAGGTTCCCGTTGGTTGTAGCATGTGTCAGAGTTTCTTTCCTTTTTAAAGGCTGAGTAATATTTCATTGCGTGTGTATACTAAGTTTTGTTTATTCATTTATTGGTTGATGGACATTTGGGTTGTTTCCACTTCTTGGCCATTGTGAATAATGGTGCTAGAAGCATTAGTGTGCAAACATTGCTTTCAGTTCTTTTGGATCTATAGCCAGAAGTGAGCTACATCTTTTATTCATTCACATTTGGTACCATTTTCATTTCTCCACATTGTTCACTCACCTCAAACCATCTACTCTATGCTACCTTCATCCCTCCTTCCTTCTCTTAGGGGATGATGAAAACACCCCAGGGTCATTCTCTCAACTTGTCACTCCACCTCCAAGCTTATCTACATCCACTCTCCCTTACTCTCACTTCTATCTACAGCTTTTCACAGACTTTATCTTTCTCTTCTCATCCCTTTCTGCCACTTCCAGGACATGGTTCCGTCAGTATCTCCCATCACCAGCTCCTTCTTTCCACCGACACACTTCCTCCAGCCCTGTGTGCCTGCAAGTGGCAGCTCTACATCCCACACTGGCTTAGACCAAAGACGAATCGTATTATGTCACATGACAGAGAAGACCCAGGGTGTCATTGACATCTGTCAAAACAGGAATTAAATATTCAAATCTTATCTTTGGGAATCTATTGTATCTCCTGGTTCTGCTTTCTCTTGCTTCCTGGCTTCATCCTCTTACAGAAACTGAAAGATTGGCAGAATACTTGCTGACCGTGCCAATGCACATCCTGTCCGCCTTAGCATAGCATTCCAACGCAGAGTTTTTCTTGTCTAATAACTCCTTGAACTGTCCTTTTGATAGCTCTCATTTGTCCAAGTAGAGTCACATGCCCCCGAATACACCAATTAATAGGGCCAGGGCAGCGAAACAAGCAGATGACAAGGCCTGAGTTGCCTGTCCAGCCTTGAAGTGGTGCTCAAGTGGGCTGACTTTGCCCCCAGAGGACGTTTGGTGGTGTCTGGAGACATTTTTGGTTGCTACAATTGGAGGAGAGAAGTGTCATTGGCATCTACTGGGGAGAGGCCAGAGATACTGCTAAACATCCAACAATGCACAGGACACCACAAAGAATTATCCAGCCCACAGTGTCAACAGTATCAAAGTTGAGAAACTATAGTCTCCCTGAACCTCGCAGGACCAGGGGAAAGAGGGAATTTTCTAGTGGAAAAATCTGGAGGCAAACTACAGAGTAAGGAATCCATTTAAAGCGACAGATGTACACCATACCCTTCATCGGAAAACAAATCCTCCCCCAAACCATCCATGCTTCTTTTTTAAAACCATCTCACTTCTCTTAACCACCAAACTTTCTGAAAGAGTGGTTGACCTCAGCTGTCTCAACCGGTACAGTCATTCATTCAATAAATAATTACGGAAATCATTTTGTGTGCTAAGCACTATTTTAAGTCATGGAATTTAGCAGGGATAAACAGCCCTGTCCTCATACAGCTTTTATTCTAGTGGGAGGAACATGGAATAAGCACATTGTCAGAGAGTAATAAAATGAAAAAAAAAATGGTAGGTACAATTTTTTAAAATTATATAAAGCGAGGAAAGAGGAAAGGAGTTTCTGAGTAGATGTGCAATTTTAAATAGTGGCCAAAGAAAGTTTCATTGAGAATGTCACATTTGAACAGAAGAACTCAAGGAGATGAGGCAGCTAGTCATGCGGACAGATATCTGGGCAAAGAGCATACCAAGCAAAAGGAACATTAAGTGGAAAAAGAGCTTAAGAGGAAATACACCTGTTTATTTGGAGAAATAATTTGTTTGCACGCTAATGGTAAAATCCAGTAGAAAGGGGAAAATAATGACACTAGAAAGAGGAAGAATTCCTGGAGTGATATCTTTGAGCAAATGACAACAAAATGAATCTAGGGCACAAGTGGAGAGGCTATCCTTAGTTAAAGGTATGAAGAGTATAACTCTACTAATATATAATTAACATATAGATAAGAAAGCTATATAGGCCAAATACAGCTATTTGGATGGAGTGACGATAGAAGATTGCAGAAGGTCTCTTTGATTACTTCTATTATTTTCAGTAAAAGGAAACACAAAGCTAATAACAGGGATTTAAAATGATGGAGGACATGTCAGAGTTCAGCGTCAAAATAAAAATATTCAGGCTTGCCGTAGTGGCTCACACTTGTAATCATAACACTTTAGGAGGCAGAGGCAGGAGGATTGATTGAGGCGAGGAGTTCGAGATCAGCCTGAACAACATAGTGAGACCCTGTCTCTACAAAAAATAGAAAAATAAGCCAGGTGTGGTGGCTCATGCCCGTAGTCATAGCTACTCAGGAGGCTGAGGCAAGGGAATCATTAAGCCCATGAGTTCAAGGGTGCAGTGAGCTATGATGATGTCACTGCACTCCACTCCAGGTGACAGAGTGAGACCTTGTCTTGAAATAAATGAATAGTCATTTAGGAGTATGGGGAAGTAAGTGGACTAGAAAATAATAGTGGGAATACCAGGCAGAATTATAACGGTCCGTTTGCAATGAGTTGTCATTAAATTTAAACTAGTCATCATGGATATGTGTTTTTCTTTTTCCAGCCACATTCAGTTTCACAGGTACAGGGGCAAAATAATGGGGAATTGAATCTGACCAGGATTCCTATATTTTGTCTAATGAATATGATAAAGGCAGAGAAGGAAGGGCAAGGGAGCTGAGGTTTTGTGCAAGATGGTGGCTATAACATGCAGCATGGAATTTAACCAGCATGAAAGTGAAGACATGAGAGACCAAGAGATAATAGTAGGATCAGTGGGCTACGGGTGCTGATTGAGACAAAGCTTGCTGGATTCAGTTTCAGGGTACCAGGGGTGAACTAGAGGATAGGATTGGTAGTTGGAGAGTAGGGCAGTTGGAATTATGCAGGGGTGTGACAGCTTCCAGGGTATGGGCATCAGCATCAGTGGCAGGCTAGAGTGGAGGACAAGGTCACTGGCAGAGAAGAGGTCAAGGCACTGAAAGTTCAGGGGTTTGAAAATACCATTGCTACCAATATTGAAATCACCGAAGAATATGACAGGAGTCATAAATGGAGAAGGTGGCCATGAGCTGGGAGCTAGAACCCTCAAGGAATGAGGGGCGAAAGCAGATGCTAGGAGATGAATGCAAACACATGTGGTAAAAATTGACACATTGTGATGGCGTGTGATGTAGGGGTGGGGAATTGAATCTTCTCCTCCTCTTTTTTTCTCAGCTCAGTATAATCCGGCTTCTTCCACTCTGATCTCTGGTTTTCTTACTGCCTTCTGAGCTACCGCCTTCCTCTTATAAGGATCCCCATGATTATATCAGGCACACCTGACTAATCCAGGCTATTCTCTCACTACCTCAATTTCCTTCATTTAATCCATCTGCAAAGTCCCTTTTGCCATGTAAGGTAACACTCACAGGTTCTGGGGATTTGTATGTGAACATCTTTGGGGGGACATTATTCAGCATACCACACACCTCCATTTCTCTCATCCTGGAATTCTTTATTATTATTGTTTTTTAAATTGACACATAATAATTATAAATATTTATGGAGTCCAGCAAATGAAACAACAGAGTGATGAGAAAAACCTACAGAATGGGGGGGAATATATTTGCAAACTATACATCTGACAAAGGTTAATATTCAGAATATATAAGGAACTCAAACAACTCATTAGTAAAAAGACAATCTAATTTTAAAATGGGCAAAAACAATCCAAATTCTTAAAAAAAAGACATACAAATGGCTAACAGGTATATGAAAAAAAAGCTCAATATCACTAATTATTAAGGAGATACAAATCAAAACCACAATAAGATATCACCTCATTCTAATTAGAATAATTATTAACAAAAATACAAGAGATAACAAATGCTGGCAGGGATATGAAGAAAGGGGAACTCTTACACACTGTCAATGGGAATCCAAATTAGTACAGCCACTATCGAGGTTTCTCAAAAATTGTATGGAGGTTTCTCAAAAAATAGAAAATAGAGCTATCTCACGATTCAGCAATCCCAGCACTGGGTATATACCCAAAAGAAATGAAATCACTATGTCAAAGAGATATATGTACTCCCATGTTTATTGCAGAACTATTTACAATAGCCAAGATATGGAATTAACCCAAGTGTCCACCAATAGATAGACAGATAAAGAAAATGTGGTATATATTCACAATGGAATACTATTCAGCCATTAAAAGAAGGAAATCCTATCATTTGTGGCAACATGCATGAACCTGGAGGACATTATATTAAGTGAAGTGAGCCAGGCACAGAAAGCCAAACATATAACTCATTCTCAGAATCTACAAAAGCTGGAGTAGAGAGTAGGATAGTGGTTCCCAGAGGCTGGGACGGGGCAGACAAGGGGGAGAGATTGTTAAAAAGGGTACAGAGTCAGAGGTAGATAGGAGGAATAAGTTTATCTTTGAATTCTTAATCCCCTCCCCTAAGTTTGTCACTCCCTCATATTTCTTGTTTCAGTAAGTAGCACCACTATTGATTTCTAATCCTGGGGCTAACTCTTGATGTCTTTCTTTTTTTCACCACCAACTTAAAGAAAGGAAGGAACCAAGTCCAATGCCCAAGCAAATGCTGTTCCATCTCCAATATCTTTGCTGACTGTCCACTTTATCAACCCAGCCAGGGCCACCATCACAGGTCACTTGGATGATGGCAAGAGCTTCCTTAATGGACTTCCCCATCTATTATTGCCCTAATCTAATCTATTAATAGTCCTCTTACCACTACACACAGAATTATATTTGTAAAAGGTAAATCTGATTGTCAGTCCCTTTAAAAAAATCTCTCGGTAGCGTGGCACATCTCAATTCGAGTTGGTTCTTCATATTCCCCGCGCACACCGCCTGCAATTGTCCTTCAACACCGAGAGCAAGCGCGTTGTTGGCTAGCTACCCACGCGCATTCTTGCAAAGCGGAAAAAGCCATGCACGGGTGTGCGGAAGCCGAGCTGCGACAGTCCACCCCCGCCTGTGTCTGGAAGCGCAGGTGCTCCTCGCGCCGGCGCGGAATCCGTCCGGCAGCCGAAGCACTGTCTCGTTTTTTTTTTTTTTGCTGCTGTACCTGGGTCCCTAAGGTGGGCGCTGGGAGCGAAACTCCTTAGAAGCAACGCAAATGGAGAGTAAACAAGACTTTGCCCACGAAGGGGAAGCTGTGGTCAAAAGCCTTTTGTCCCGGAACCCCGGAACCCCGCAGCCCTCCCCAGACTCTGGGCGCGGAGCCCAACGATTGGTCTCTCTTCTTTTCGCTGCGCTGTTCTCCTTACAGCGCTCTCCCTCCAGGTCTTGTCTGGTCTGCAGATGCGCTTGGGGAGGATGCCGGCGCCCCTTCTCCGCTTCTGCGGCCGAGGAGCCCCGCTGGCGGTGCTGGTGCTGCTCGCGCTGCCGGCGGCCCGGGGTGAGACGCGGGGCGGGCGCGGGGCGGGCGCGGGGCGGGCGCGGGGCGGGCGCGGGGCACCCGGGCGCACGGGCATTGCCGCAGGTGGGCGAAGCGCGCGAGGAGGAGGCAGGGCGGGTCCCGGATCCCCGTGGGGGCCGCAGCCCCCTCGCTGCCTCTGGGTAAGGAAGAGTGGAGTCCCCACCTGCAGGGGTCCGTGTCGTGCCCAGCGCAGACGCCCGACTGGCGCAGCAGAATTCCTCGCCTTTGTCGCGACTGGCTGTAGCGGAGCGGGGCGCCGATCACAGTGAAAGAAAGGGGCGTTGGAGAATCCGACAAACCCGGGTTCTCACCCCGGAAACTTAGCCGTGAGGAAAGTTAACACATCTGTCTGACTCTGTTTCCTCATCTGTAAAATAGGGACTGATACCTCTGTTTCACGGTGTCGCCACCTAAATGGCACGTAGCATGTCAATTTCCTATCACAGCACCTGTGACCGAATCAGTTTCTGTCCTCCAACCATTACCTCTAGGCTTGGCTCCCAAGGGTGTCTAAACAAGCTATCCTAGGGGTGCAATTCTCTCCTGAAAACTGCTCTGTGTCCAAATGAACTCCCCCCTTACGCCGAAACACCGCCGTCACCATGCACTGAATTGAGAGCCTACTTTAAGACAGATTTCAGGCCAGGAACTCGAGGGTTAGAAGAGCAAACGGAGGCGCCACAATGCTCATTGCAACCAGTTGCAGGTAGGAGGGACAGGAAGGACGTTTACACATGGCAATGTAGAGATAAGTTCAGCACAAAATAAAGCCTATTATAACTATATGGAAATTTTGAGGCCGCATTTTCTTTTCCTCTCTCGCAAAGTCAAGGAGGTAAACATCTTTTATTAGAACACTTAGTTTTGGCCTCCCCAGAGGTCTTCCTGGCTGGTTAGACTCCTTAGGAACATCTCGGTTGAAGTGACAGTCTTGATTATTTTTGTCCAGCCTTTTCCTGACATCTCAGGGTTTGCTCTTCTCTGCCACTAGACATTTTGCGTTTATTCTTTGATTGTTCCTCTCTTCTAAGAGAGTCAGGAAAAAAGAAAACCAAGTTTCCGCACAAGTTACTAATATTTTATTTCCTTAGACATCAGAAAGTAACCTGTCAGGTGAAGGAGATGTGATAAAATGTAAAATTTTGTTTTTAGAAGAGAAGCGTGCCAAGTAATTCAAGCAATCTGTTGTCAATATTTAGGTACTTTTGTCATTCTTTCAAGTATCTGGCCTCCTTCTTAGTGGAATGTTGTTATAGCTTGCCGGTGTTTATTAAATTACTATTATAAACAATCCCAGACACTATTAATTGCAAAAAAAAATATTCATTGAGGTTATCACAATAACCTCCATATATGAAACATCCTAAACTATCTACTAATTTAGTTGCTGAAGTAATTTAAATTTCAAAACTGCTGCTAGAATGCCCCCAGTGTGCACCATCCCCTGGAATTTGAAAGAAGTGTAAGAGTGAGCTGTGCCTCCAAAGTGTATTCATATAGAAGTAGGTGGTGGGGCTTTATGAAATCTTAATTAGGAGACTTGAATTCTGATTTTCCCACCCTCTGCTGTTTATTGGCTGGACTTTTGGACCCAGCAAGTCAACTCACACACCTGACTCTCAGTGTCCACTTGTATAAAATGAACATAATTGACACTCTGCTCTCCGAGAAGGTTACCGTGAAAACCAGATGTGCAGGTTTTGGTGTTTTAGAATCTGAAAACGCCCATACATATCTAAGAAAGCTTGACTAAGGAGTCACGCAAGACTACAGGATCACTGGAAAGGGAGAAACCTTAGCTTTAAGGATCAGAAAAGGCTGAGTGGAAGGAGCATGGCTTTAGCAGCACTTAAAGAGTGCATCCCAAAACAAGTTGTATAATTTGATTCATGGAGATATTTATTTTTATATAAAAAGCCAGCAGGGAAATTAAGATTATTTTGTTATAATAAGGTACTTGCACTACCCATGAAATGGAATAGTATTATTTGAAAGTTGACTTGGATTAGTTGTAAATATATACATATATATTTCAAACCCTAGGACAATCACTGAAAAAAGTGCAAAAAAGAAATGTAACTGACATGCTAATAAAGGAGAGAAAATGGAATTATACAAAATGTTCACTTAAAACCATAAAGGTGGAAAAATACAATGGAAGACAAAAATTGGAACTAAGAACAAAGGCAACAAATAGAAATCAGTAAGAATTATGGTAGATATTAAACTGACTATATCAGTAATCACTTTAAGCATCAATGATTTCAATGTACCAATTAAAACACAGTGATTGTCAGAATGGATCAAGAAATAAGACACAGCTTATATGTTGTCTCTAATAAGCCCACTTTAAATATAAAGACATACATATATTAAAAGTAAATGGATCGACACAGATATACCATGCTAACACTAGTCACAAGAAAGCAGGAATAGCTATATTAATTTCAGACAGAGCACACTTCAGACCAAGACAAGTTATCAGGAATAAAGAAGGCATTACATAACGAAAAAGGGGTCAGTTCTCCAAGAAGACATAACGATCCTTAATGTGCGTGTACCTTCTGATAGTAAGAATATGTGAGGCAAAAGGTGATAGATCTGTAAGGAGAAACAGATTAATCCATAGTATAGGTGGAGACTTAGCACTCCTCTACCAGAAATGGGCAGATCCAGCGGGCAGAAAGTCAGTAAGGACAAAGTTGAACTCAATAACACCATCAATCAACTGGGCATAACTGACAAATATAGACTACTGCATCCAACAACAGCAGAGTACATACTCTTCTGAGGCTCACGTTCAGGGAAGCGGACAACATGCTGAGGTATGAAAATAGCACACTAATTAAGTGCTTGCAGGACAGTGTTTAATATAGGGTGGACTCTGGCGCCCTCACCTGGTCTTCCCGTTGGAAGACCTGTGCTATTTATCCCTACCGTGTAAAGATGCAAGGTAGAAAGAAGGGCATTGGTTGCAATGTGCTTTCTGTGCTTTTGATCTATTTCAGTTTACGTATGCTCAGATGAGTGGATCTGTGGCTTATTATTATCTATTTTTACCTAAAATAAACTTCACATTTGGACAAGTAATTTCAAAAGCGTCCTGCACAGAAATACTGGGTGAAGATATAATCATTATATCTTCATAAAGATATAGATATGTCTATATGTCTATATGTCTGTATGGCTAGGTAAAATCATTCTAATAAGGCCAACTCCAGCAGACAAGATGGCAAAGTTGAAAATCTCCTCCCTGGCAAGGACACACACACACGTACATGCTTTTTAAAATGTTTTTAATGTATTTTTTATCTTTTAATTTTTAATTACAATAGGTACATAATTCTGCATATTAATAGGGTACATGTGTTTTGATACAAGCATACAATGTGAATTAATCAAATCAGGGTAATTGGGGTATCCATAACTTCAGGCATTTATCATATACTTGTGTTAGGAACACTCCAATTCCACTCTTAGTTATTTTAAAGTATACCTTAACTTATCGTTAATCACAGTCACTTTGTTGTGCTATCAAATATTGTTCATTCTATCTAGCTATCATGTTGAGGTAAGTTCCTTCTATACCAAGTTTTTGGAGAGTTTTTATCATGAAATGATGTTGAATTTTATTGCATACTTTTTCAGTATCAGTTGAAATGATCATATGGCTTTTGTCCTTCGTTCTGTTGATATCATATATCACATTGATTGATTTCCGTGTGATGAACCATCCTTGTGTCCCTGGGGTGAATCTCACTCGATCATGATCAATAATCTTTTTAATGTATTCTTGAATTCAGTTTGCTAGTATTTTGTTGAGGATTTTTGCATCTATGTTCATCAGAGATACCGGCCTGTCATTTTCTTTTTTTGTTGTGTCTTCATTTGGTTTTGGTATCGGGGTGATACAAGCCTGCCTCAGAGAATGAGTTTGAGAGTATTAACTCCTCCTTGACTTTTTGGAATAGTGTAAGTAGGGTTGATATTAGTTCTTGTTTGAATGCTTAGTAGAAGTCAGCAGTGAAGCTATTGTGTCCTGGGCTTTTCTTTGATGGGAGACTTATCACTGCCTCTATCTTGTTACGTCTTACTAGTTTATTCAGGTTTTGAATTTCTTCCTGGTTCAATCTCAGTAGGTTGTATGTGTCTAGGAATTTATCCATTTCTTCTAGGTTTGCCAATTTATTGGCATATAGTTGCTCATTGTAGTCTCTAATGATCCTTTGGATTTCTGCAGTATCAGTTATAATGTCTCCCGTTTTCATCTCTGGTTTTATTTATTTGGGTCATCTGTCTTTTTTTAATCAGTCTGGCTAAAAGTGTGTCAATTTGTTTATGTGTTCAAAAACCAACTTTTTATTTTGTTCATCTTTTGTATTTTCCTGTTTCAATGTCATTTATTTTTGCTCTGATCTTTATTATTTATTTTCTTCTACTAATCTTTTGTTTGGTTTTCTCTTGTTATTCTAGTTCTTTGAGATGCATCATTAGATTAGTTGAAACTTTTCTACTTTTTTGATGTAGGTACTTATTGCTATTAACTTTCTTCTTATTATTGCTTTTGTGTATCTCATAGATTTTGATGTGTAGTGTTTTCTTTTTCATTTGTTTCAAGAATTTTTAAATTTCTTTCTTAATCTCTTCACTGACCCACTGGTCATTCAGGAGCGTATTATTTAATTTCCACGTGTTTGTACAGTTTCCAATGTTCTCAGTTACTGATTTCTAGTTTTGCTCCATTGTTATCAGAGAAAAATCCTTGATATGATTTCAAAATATTTTTGAATTTTTTAAGACTTGTTTTATGGCCTAACATGTGATCCATCTTTGAAAATGATCCATGAGCTGAGAACGTGTATTCTGCAGCCGTTATATGAAATGTTCTGTGACTATTTATTAGGTCCACCAAGTCTATAGTGCAGATTAAGTCTAGTGTTTCGTTGTTGATTTTCTGTCTGGATGATCTGTCCAATGCCGGAAGTGGAGTGTTGAGGTCTCCAATGATCATTGTATTGTGGTCTATCTCTCTCTTTGGCTAAAATTTGCTTTATATATCTGGGTGCTCCACTGTTGGGCGTGTAAATATTTATAATTGTTATGTCCTCTTGTTGCATTATCCCCTTTATCATTATATGATGACCTTCTTTGTCTCTTTTTACAGTTTTTGTCTTGAAATCTATTTTAACTGATAGAAGTTATAGCTACTCTTGCTCTTTTTTGGTTTCCATTTGCCTGGAACATCTTATTCCATCCCTTTATTTTCAGGCTATGTGTTTCTTTATAGGTGAGGTGGGTTTCTTGTAGACAGGATATCATTAGGTCATGGTTTTTTTAATCTATTCAGCCACTCATTGTCTTTTGATTGGAGAGTTTAGTCCATTCACATTCAATTTTATTATTGATACATAAGGTCTTACTACTGCCATGTTGTCATTTGATTACTGGTTGTTTTGTGGGCCTTTATGTCTTCCTTTCTTCCTGTCTTCCTTTGTTAAAGGTGATTCTCTCTGGTGGTATGTTTTAATTTCTTGCTTCTTACTTTGTGCATACATGCTTTTTGTCAGAGGCATTAAGAGGAAGAAATGCTGTTAGTCTAATCACAACCAACCAAAAAATTGACAAAACCAAAAAAAATCTAAAGAGTATCTAGAAGACTAGTTGAAATACAGTTTTTACATTCACTATGATTAACAGAGAAACTCACCGTGACTGTATTTTGTCCCTCCAGATGTTGGTTAATGATCATACTAAGTCATCATGATTAGCAAAGCATTTAAAATGTTCATTTCATCTGTATCATATTTCTTTAAATTTCTATTTATTCATATGTTATGTAATACATTGTGTACCTATATAATTTATAACTTTATATTTTTAAAAGTGCATCATATTTTTTTCTGATAGAGGTGCTTAAGCAAAGCATGTGCAGGTCCTTTCCTTAGAGAGTACAATATGCAGAATGAGCAGCAGAGTGTATTTCAGATTGATCACTTATATTTGAGCAGATATGGATGTGATGATGTGTTAATTGTGCATATATCACAGAATAAATCAACCTGCCTTGAATGGAAGGCTTGAATCAGGAATATGTGACAGTGGGCTGAGTGACTCATCCAAGATAAAAACCATTATGAGATAACGATATTTACCTAGTAGAATGGCTAAAATTAAAAAGACTGACCATACCTAGGATTGGCAGTCAGGTGAAGTAACTGAAAATATAATGTACTGCTAATTGGCAGGTAAAATAATAACAAACCACTTTAGAAAACAGCTTGGTGGTTTCCTAAAAAGTTAGACACACACCTATCATATGACTCAGCATTTCATTCCTAGGTTTTTTAACCAAGAGAAATGAAATCATACGTCTACACAAAGACTTTTACGTGAATTTTCATAGCAGTTTCGTTTGTAATCGCCAACAGCTAGACACAATCCAAATGTCCTTCATCAGGTGAAGTTAAATCTAATAGACCTTAAGGGGCTTAGCTGTGTCTAGTATTTAATTTGAAATATGTATCAGAAAAATACACGCTTTCAAAAAGTGCAGTGTAGCTTTTACTTGTTGAGCTTTGTCTGCTTTCTCCTTGTGCTGAAATGATTGATTTGGCAGCAGAGTTCCAACATTGTGATGGCCGGAGGGCCAGAGAGGAGGCTGGTGGTCCGCTAGATCTAGGGGCATCACCGAGACCAAAGATTGATGGTAAAATGCGTGAGTGCATCTCGTTACACGAGAGAAAGACAAATGAGGGTAGGATAGAGGAAGCCTTAGCGCAGGTGCTTGCTGATCAACTAAGGAAAGCTGTGAATTAGAGTTTCTTCTTCAGTGAAAGATTATACCATGTTTCCCTGAAAATAAGACCTACCCATAAAATAAGCCCTAGCAGGATTGATAAGCATTTGCGCAATATAAGCCCTACCCCGAAAATAAGACCTAGTGATGGGTGTGGCTGTGCAGCGCGTCTGCACAACCCATGCATTTTGTCGCGGAGCGGTGCAGAAGACGAGCAGCCCTTCTCATCTCCCCCACGAGAGCTCTATTACTCTACTTGAGATATTGGGGCCAATGGTTCTAAAGGAAATAGAGTCACAAGAAATTCAGGATGGAATTCGGGGTTTGGAGAGTTATGATGATGTTCCAGAAGAAGACGACTTAACTATATTTGAATAAATGTAGATTGTTGTACCATACTTAAAAAAAAATAACACATCCCCTGAAAATAAGCCTTAGGGTGTCTTTTTCAGGAAAAATAAATATAAGATCCTACCTTATTTTCGGGGAAACACGGTACGAATAGCTTCATCACCTCCAAAATAGCAGGGACTTTTTAATAGGTGGATGCTGATTATTTCTTTCAAAAAGAGCTCATTTCTAAGATAACTTATACAGGAATAAACCCTTTCCCATTATTGAAGAGTTCTTGTTCTTTTGCTTTTTTTTTTATTTATTTAAATCATGTCTATGAAGAATACTGGAGAGAAAGAGGAAGCAGAGTAGAAGTTTCTCGATTAACCCTGTTTCTTTGGTCTCAATCTCCACCCAGGTCAATGCAGTGCCCCAGCATGGCTTCCATTTGCCAAGCCTACCAAACTAACCGATGAGTCTGAGTTTCCTGTTGGGACATCATTGCAGTATGAATGCCGCCCTGGCTATTTTGGAAAACCATTTTCAATCTCCTGCCTAGAAACCTTGGTCTGGACAGAAGCTAAGGACACGTGCAGACGTAAGTCACTCTGGACTGGGAACTCCCTTGTGTCAGTCAAATATCTGTAAGATGTCACTCAATTTGTTCAAATTTTGGGCCTGAGACACATAACAATAAGTTTGCCCAAGATACGATGCAGGTGAGAGCTATTCTTGTAAATATATCTTCTTACTGTGTTGACTTCCTGGCACCTTCATTACAAGTTCTTTTCATGAGAAACAACCATCACAAGGCATGATGGAGGGAAAAATCCCTATTCTTTAGGGGTCTCCCATTTTTTCATGACTAAAATTAAGTAATGAATAACTCAGACAAGAAAGAGAAGTAGAATGGAAAACAGGAGATGAAACAATCTCAGGCTTTGATATCTTTGAATGACAGTGTATAGCATTTTGGTAATAAATACAGTTTACATTTTTCTGGGAGGCATAATGTGGTTAGGAGAAAGATCTGGATGGGGAGTTTTTTTGAAAGTGGTGCTTAGTAGGCAGCTGACCCTGAGGCAGTCTGGTGAGGTTTCTCAAGGTGGCAAAATCTATAGAATCGTGAGAACCGTATATGCTCTTCAGTAAGCTGCAGGCAGGTTGGGACATTATGTACCAAAAAAAGCTTGGATTACTCTACCTGGCTCCAAAATTCTGTGTCTTTCTTATAGGTAGATCATGCAAAAATCCTCCAGACCCTGCGAATGGCATGGTGAATGTGACACAAGACATCCAGTTTGGATCCACAATCAGTTTTTCTTGTGATAAAGGGTGAGTTGGCAGAAATGTCTCTTGGTTCAAGAATTCTAGGACAGGCGGGTGCGGTGGCTCACGCCCGTAATCCTAGCACTCTGGAAGGCCGAGGCAGGAGGATCGCTTGAGGTCAGGAGTTCGAGACCAGCCTGAGCAAGAGCGAGACCTCGTCTCTACTAAAAATAGAAAAAAAAAAAAAAATCAGCCAGTCAACTAAAAATAGAAACAACAACAAAATTAGCCGGGGATGGTGGCTAAGTCCCAGCTACTTGGGAGGCTGAGGCAGGAGGATCGCTTGAGCCCAGGAGTTTGAGGTTGCTTTGAGCTAGGCTGATGCCAATGTACTCACTCTAGCCCAGGCAACGAAGCGAAACTCGGTCTCAAAAAAAAAAAAAAAAAAAAAAAAATTCTAGGACAGTAATACTACCTTCTAGTCACATCTCAGAAAGAACAACTAGGCTATTATTACCTACTTTTAAAAGGCTTGGACTCAGTCGTTTAACTCCTGATTGAAGTGAACAAAGGTATGATGTGATTAGGGGGAAAGTCTGTATCCTTGCTGGAAACCAGGGTGGTGAATATGAGAAAAGTGCAGCACTCACTGGGTGGGAAGGAAGAAAATGGTGGAAAAGTGTGATCAAACCCACAAACCGCCCTAAGCCAGAGTAAACATTGCTAGAAGAAAGGGAAGGCCATGGAGCAGTTGCGTTAGAGAATAAACCCTAATGTTAAAGATCTATCGGTTTGCTAGAGCTGCCATAAAAAAGGACCTCAAATCGGGGGTCCTAAAAGAAATTTATTCTCTCAAAATTCTGGCAACCAGAAATCCAAAATCAAGGTGCTGGCAGGACCACGCTCTCTCCAAAGCTCCTAATGGAGAATCCTTTCCTACCTGTTTCAGCTGTGGTAGCCCCAGGCCTTCCTTGGCATGTGGCAGCATAACTCTAATTTCTGCCTCTGTTGTCACATGGCCATCTTCCCTCTCTGTCTGCGTCGTCACGTGGTGTTCTCCTCTCTGGGCTTGTCTGGGTCCAAAGCTCTCTCTTTTTATAAGGGCACTAGTCATATTGACTTTGGGCCCATCCTAATGGCCTCACCTTAATTGATGACATCTGCAATGACTCACTTTCCAAATAAGGTCACATTCACAGAGACTATGGGTTAGGATTTCAACATACACTTTTGGGGAAGCAATTGAACCCCTAACAGAGCCCTCTCTGAAAATGTCAAGCATTTGACATTCCTTATTGATCCATCCATAAGGAAACAACAGTCTTGAGCAATTCTATATACCAAATGTACACAGAACATTCCACCCAGTAGCAGCAGAATGCACGTGCTTTTCAAGTGCACATGGAACATTCTGCAGAATAGATCATAGGTTAGGCTACAAATTCTTCTTAATGAATCGAGGAAATTAAAATCTGAGATATCAAGCACATTTTCCAACCCCAGTGGTATGAAACTAGAAATCAATAACAAGAGGAAAATTAGAAAATTCACAACATGGTGGAAATTAAACAACACACTCCTGGACAACCAATGAGTCAAAGAAGAAACCAAAAGAGAAGTCCAAAATATTTTGAGACAAATGAAAATAGAAATACAATATATCAAAACTTATGAAATGTTGCAAACATAGTTCTAAGAGGAAAGTTTATAGTAGTGAACACCTATGTTAAGAAAGAAGAAAGTTCTCAAAAAACAACGTAGCTTACACCTCAAACTAGAAAAAGAACAGACTCAGCTCAAAGTCAACAGGAGGAAGGAAATAATAATAATAAGGAAATAATTAGTAGTAGAGCATCCATAAATGAAATAGAGACTAGAAAAACAATAGAAAAGATCAATGAAACTAAAAGTTGTTTTTTAGAAAAGATACACAAAATTGAAAAACTGCTAGCTAAACTAAGCAAACAGAGAGAAGACTCAAATTAATAAAATTATAAATGAAAGAGGCGACATTACAACTGATACTACAGAAATACAAAGGCTTATGAGAGACTACTATGAACACTCACCAACAAATTGGATAACCCAGAAGAAATGGATACATTCTTAGAAACATAGAGTTTTCCAAGACTGAATCATGAAGAAATAGAAAATTTGAACAGACCAATAATTAATTGGAAGATTGAATCAGCAATCAAAAAAATGTATACATGTGAAAGTTTCCCTGCACTCAGGAAGCTTATGATATCTTTTTGAAAAATGAAGCTTTTAGGAAAGAACTATGATCGACCTTAGATAGATATAAAAGTGTGTCATAAGGTAATAAAGAAGATAAATCCCATCCTGTTGAGAAGGCATGAAGAAGAAAGTGGAAAATGTCCTTCTGAATTCTACGAGATGGTAAAGTGTCGATTTGAGCATGTGGATGACCCGTGTGTTTAGAATATGACATTCCTTGTTCTCTGCCTCCAGGTTCCTTCTTGTTGGTTCCTCTTCTGCTACATGCATCATCTCGGGCAAAACTGTTGCTTGGGATAACAAAGCACCTATTTGTCAGAGTGAGTTGAAATATTCTTTTCTGTTACTTTTACCAATAAATTCTAACCTTCTCTGGAATTATAAAAATTTTAATCAAATTCCTTTTATGCAGTCTGTCCTTCTGACAGCTGAAGACAGCTGTAATGTTTTCAAAATTCCTATGAGGATGGCCAGGTGCAGTTGGTCATGCCTGTAATCCTAGCACTCTGGGAGGCTGAGATGGGAGGATTGCTTGAGTTCAGGAGTTCAAGACCAGCCTGAGTAAGAGCGAGACCCCATCTCTACTAAAAATAGAAAAAATTAGCCAGGCATGGTAGCTCGTGCCTGTAGTCCCAGCTACTCGGGAAGCTGAGGCAGAAGAATTGCTTGAGCCCAGGAGTTTGAGGTTGCTGTGAGCTATGGTGACACCATTGGACTCTAGCCTGGGTGACACAGAGAGACTCTGTCAAAGAAAGAAAGAAAGAAAGAAAGAAAGAAAGAAAGAAAGAAAGAAAGAAAGAAAGAAAGAAAGAAAGAAAGGAGGGAGGGAGGGAGGGAGGGAGGGAGGGAAGGAAGGAAGGAAGGAAGGAAGGAAGGAAGGAAGGAAGGAAGGAAGGAAGGAAGGAAGGAAGGAAGGAAGGAGAAAAGAGTAGAGAAAAACTCCATAACTCTACAACAATATGATTAAAGAACTACTTAAAATGAAAGGAACACGTATTTTATTAATAAGTGCATGTGTTTAGAGGAAATAATGGAAGTAGGAAAGGCAGAACACATACTATTTATGTCCACCTAAGTTACAACTTTGTAAACTTTGTATTTCGATACGCTATTATTTAACTTGTTTTCTCCTTTCGCAGAAATTCCCTGTGAGCCGCCCCCAGCCATCGCTAATGGAGAGTTGATCAGCAGTGGAGACTATTTTGAGTACGGGATGGTGGTGACCTACCGCTGCAGACGTGGGAGCAGAGGGGGAAAGGCGTTTGACCTTGTGGGCGAGGCCTCCATATACTGCACCAGCCTGGACGGTCAAGTCGGCGTCTGGAGCGGCCCTCCCCCTCGGTGCATCGTGCCTAACAAATGCACGCCTCCGGACGTGCAAAATGCAGTCATGGTACCCGACGACAGGAGCCTGTTTTCCTTAAATGAAGTCGTGGAGTTTAGGTGTCAGCCCGGCTTTGTCATGAAGGGACCCGCCAGGGTGCAGTGCCGGGCCCTGGACAGATGGGAGCCAGAGCCGCCCCGCTGCTCCAGGGGTGAGTATGCCTGAGCCCTGGCAGGGTCTACAGATTGCACGAGTTGCCGGAGGGTCGGGAGGTCGGTGTGAGTTCTGAGGGACGGGTGGGTGCCGAGCAGGGTGGGGGGGTAGATCTTCTTGGAGGGAAACAGGAAATTAAGAATGTATGGATGTTTATACATGCATGTACATGCGTGTGTGCGCAAATTGAGAAGCAAAGCTACATCTTGGCAAGAAATGCGATGTTTCTTTGGAATTCTCATAAACAGGTCTACCCATTACTCTTGGGCATAATAATAATTGCTAATATGTAATGAGTGATTCCTCTAGTCAGGCACCACAATACAAGCTATGTGCGCACTTAAGTCTTAAAGCTATGAGGTAGTGACTATTCTTTCCATGTTCTGCAGAGGAAATGCGTCTTAGAGAGAGGTTAGATAACTGTCCAACGAGACATAGACACTAACCTGCAGATGAGAGACTGGAAGCCAAGCCTGCCTGACTCCAGAGCCTTGGTTCTGCCAGTCAGCATCAAGTCAGGAAACCAAAACCCAGTCTAGGGGCTCACACCTGTAATCCCAACGCTTTGGGGAGCAGAGTCAGGAGGATCGTTTGAGGCCAGGAGTTTGAGACCAGGCTGGGCAACATAGCGAGACCCCCACCCCTACAAAAATGAGAAAAATAAGCCAGGCATGGGGGCATGCATGCTTAGTCCCAGTTACTTGGGTGACTGAGGCCGGAGGATCACTTGAGCCCAGAAGTTCAAGGCTGCGGTGAGCTATGATTGCACCATTGCACTCAAGCCTGGGTGACAAAGTGAGACCCCATCTAAAAAAAAAAGAAAATCCCTCAAATCAGTTTGGATCATTCAAGGAGTGAGGGATTTCATCGGGGTAAGCTGCTGTTACTCCTGGGCTAGAGTGCAAGAGGCTTCCCTCATGCTGAAATGGCCAGCCCTGCCGCTGAGCATGGACCTCCTTGAACCCTGCAAGTGCCACAAAAGCCACCGCTACTGCCAGAATGGAACTGACGCTGCTGAAGCCAAAGTCAGTGGCACGGCCAGATTTGAAGTTGCCGCTCTGCTGAGCCGTCGACACTGCCACCTCCTGAGCCACCCCTGGAAGGAGAACGGCTTCTGGCTACATCCTGGCTTTCCCTGTGGCATCTGTGCCTCCAATTGGCAGGACCCAGCCGGAGCCCAGCTGTCAAGGAAGACAAGAAATCACGGTTTTCAGGCCTCCACCCCCAGCAGTCAAAGGGGAATGTGGACGTGTGGGGTCCACGGACTGAACCGGCTGCCGCACTTCACTGTCGCGTCACGGTGTGTGAATTGGTCAAGAAACACACTGGAGTGAGCAGCCCTGAAAATGGATATGCTAGCCCCGGGGGGATTTTTAAACTCTTTAAGGAAGTCACTTATTCTAGTCCAAACCCCGTTTTATGCTCGAGAAAACTGGAAGTCCAGGAAGGAGAACTGACCAGCTCAAAGCCATACTGAAATTCCTTGTTTCCGTTTTTACAACAGCTTCATATAAGGTAGTCGAGGCCCAAACGTGTTCTGACTCCCTGAGTTCAGACCAACTGTAGAGATAGCCGGAGACTCCATTACAACATACCGTGTGCAAAATGCACCCTCATCGTGACGACTGCGGGGTTGTTAGAAGGTTCGGTTTGATGGTTGGCCTTGGTCTCATCGGAGCCAAGTGGATGGCTAAGCAGCACCTGGCTGTAGGGAGCGTAGGGAGGAGACACATAGTTCTGCACCAGCCGAGGCCAGGTGGCCGCCAAGAAAAGACTGGAAAGGAACTGAGAGTACATGCACGGACCGGTTTGGCGCACCGGCGTGTGATAGGTGACCAGGGATCTGTCGCCGGAGACTTGGGTCTGGGCTTTCCTTACTGCCTAAAATGTGAAACTGTAAATTGGTGATGCCTTTCTCGAAAGGAAGTATGAAGATATTAAAAAAAAATCCATCAGTCCTAACAATTTTGTACTGTGCGAACAGCGATTGAAATCATTCTGCAGAAGAAACCGTCGGCCTGCGACCTTAGGTGCATACTTTATATGAAAAACAACACATTGGC
The DNA here is from genome assembly GCA_008750895.1 of Mirza zaza. Classification (NCBI taxonomy): domain Eukaryota; kingdom Metazoa; phylum Chordata; class Mammalia; order Primates; family Cheirogaleidae; genus Mirza; species Mirza zaza. The sequence continues at coordinate 34,823 of VSMD01121361.1, read as the reverse complement.
CGGGCGCGGTGGCTCACACCTGTAATCCCAGCACTCTGGGAGGCCGAGGCGGGAGGATTACTCGAGGTCAGGAGTTTGAGACCAGCCTGAGCAAGAGCGAGACCCTGTCTCTACCAAAAATAGAAAGAAGTTAATTGGACAGCTCAAAATACATAGAAAAAATTAGCCGGGCATGGTGGCGCATGCCTGTAGTCCCAGCTTCTCGGGAGGCTGAGGCAGGAGGATCGCTTGAGCCCAGGAGTTTGAGGTTGCTGTGAGCTAGGCTGACGCCACGGCACTCTAGCCCTGGCGACAGAGTGAGACTCTGTCTCAAAACAAAACAAAACAAAAAACACAACATATTGAGGATGCCTCAGTTCTAGGCACAGTTCTGCACTCTGTCAGTTCTATTCCCCTGCACCCCATGTATGTATTTAGTTATCAACAAAATAAGGGGATTAGCCTGCCTTTAAAAAAATATATATATATATATATATATAGACTTATGATTTTCCTTGCCAGTTTATCTTTGAGGATAAGTTGTGTTTGCCCAGCTAACAGTACTTTGGTTCTCTTTCCCCAGTGTGTCGGCCGCCTCCAAAAATCCCACATGGTGAGCACACACCAAGCGACAAGGACAAGTTTTCGCCTGGACAGGAAGTGTTCTACAGCTGTGAGCCGGGCTATGACCTCACAGGGCCGGCGTCTCTGCGCTGTACACCCCAGGGAGACTGGAGCCCGGGAGCCCCCACCTGTGCAGGTGCCTGGACTCTAATTTGGGTTTCCAGACCATTCTCTTTCCCTCTCACATGGGAGTCTTATTGCCGAGTTGTTTTGTTTTGTTTTTTTCCTCCTAGTGAAATCCTGTGATGACTTCCTGGGTCAACTCCTTAATGGCCGAGTGCTAGTTCCACTTCATCTCCAGCTTGGGGCGAAGGTGTCCTTTGTTTGTGATGAAGGGTGAGTGTGAGCCTGCCTGACCCACTGGGCATTGAAATTGGGGTTTGGAATTAGTCCAAGAAAGAGAGGTTTTGTGCGGCTTAAATATACACCCACGCACACCTGTACATGTATTCGCAGAGATTACCTTTTGAAAGTGTATATAGGAAGTAAGAGAAGGAACATGTAAAACGAATACCATGAGATATGAAGAAGAAACCGAGACATACGTTAAGTTCAAAGGCAAATATATATAGGGGAGGCATTAAGTGAAAAAAAAAATTATATTTTCCAAGCAGGAATATATGAGTAATTTGGAGAGTCCCAGAAAAAAAAAATCTGATAGGTAATGAAAAGCTCATTACAAATAGCTAATTTCATTTAAGAATCATTTCAGGGATTTTTTTTTAAAACCATCAATAGTGAAATACATAATGAGAGTGAAAGTATAAAAATAAACACTGTTTAAAATCTAATCAGATATCATCTGGTTAGTAATGGGCTGTGGGCTCTGAAATGGGAGCATGATGGCTGATGTCCACACTTCGGGGATGGCTATGAACTTGTTTATGTGAATCTCGTGCTCTTCACAGAGGTGCATATCTCTACGTGGGAGCTATCAGGCATGGGCGGAAAAAAAGCACACGCTCTTGAAATGTTCCAAAGAATCCTTGGTGGGCTCCAGTAAGATTTCGGCAGGCATCAGGGTTCACATTAAGAAGTCTGGATGATGTCATACAAAAGCCATCTCTGTTCTTTCCTTTTTCTCCTGGAATATTCAAACTGACTCCTCAATAGCCCAACATGCTATTCTGAGCCCTCTTCACAGCCATCACAAATGCAGGGACAAAAAGACAGTCCCTGTTCTCTGGCCAGTTATTCTCCGAGTTTCCAGTGCAAACCCGGAGCTGTTTTCCTTGTCCTTCCAGCGTCAGAATTAGAAGGACGTTGCAGCAGAAGACTGGCTTTCCGGTAATGACAACGCGTAGATTTGTCAGGGTCGTCAGTGAGACTGTGAGTCTGTGTCCAGGGTCAAGGAGATGGTGGCTATGCCATGACTGCCTTCTTCACTCCAAGCTGGGACTACTGTGGGACCAAGTTACCACGCTTTGCCTTTCTATATTGCTCCCTTCCTGGAGGCTGAGATTTTTCTAGAATGACACGGCCTCTGCACCGCTGCCACCTGCTGGTTTCAGGTCATCAGGATACCGAGATTTTGGGCCGGGGCCTCAGAGTGTGAATTCGGTGGCCTTTTGACTGAAACAACTCACCTATTTACTGCCATTTTCTTCTTTAGGTTTCGATTAAAAGGAAGTTCCGCGAGCCATTGTGTCTTGGTTGGAACGCAAAGCCTTTGGAATAGCAGTGTTCCTGTTTGCGAATGTGAGTAAAAGGAGTAACATTTCAGGCCAGTCTTGCCCCTTCATTTGTTTACTATTTTTGACCCATGGCTTCCCCTACTTCTTCTATTTTCTAGTGGCTCTTCTATTTTCTAGTCTGAATTATTGCTAAAGAATTGCTTACTTCAGTAATATCTTGTTGTGAGTCAATGTGTGCATCCCATCTGATCAGTCTCTGTCATTTCGAATTCTGTGTTCTGTTGTGATAAATCCTATGGTAGCTTTCCTCTAGATCCAGAGAGATTAGAAAATGTGAAGCTTTGACTAATTTTTCTTCCTTCCTTCCTTTCATTTGTCTTTCAGTCCTTCCTTCTGTCTATCCTCAGTCTACCCTTCTCTCACTCTCCTGTTCCTTCCTTTCTTCCTTCTTTCTTTTGAGTTTTGTTCCCTCATCAAAGTACCATCACGCTATAATGTTTGTATATACTTGCTAATACACCAGAATTAAATGTGCATTTATTCAATTCATTATTTATTGAGCACATGCTATGTGCCTGATATTCACCTAGGCCCTGGAGTTATAGCAATGAACAAGATGAGCTAATTCCCTGTCTGTCCCCATGTTGTTTATACTCAGGTGGAAAGATGGATAAGAAAATAAAAAAATAAACAAATCAAATGCTATGGACATAATAGATCCGAGCACAAAGGAATGAGGGAAAAGTAGGGATTAGCATTAGAGGAGTAGGTGGTTTGACTGCTTAACCTCTCAAAACATGTACCTAAATAATTTACGCTGAGAGATGTATAAATAATGAGTTGATTTTTAAAAGTGAGTCTCATGTTCAGAGTCACTACTGATTTCTCCTGGTCTACCCATTTGTGTTTTCCCCAACAGAAGATAGGACTTTGCTTCATTTCTTGATCCTAAAGATTGGAAAATATGAGTTTTTCTTTTAACAATCAAATTTTACTAAAATATTTGCCTTGCTAGAAATCTACTTGGACAGCTTATGGTGCTTTTTATAATTAAACTTTATAAGAACAGAAATTATATACATTAATAGATCCTTGCTGTCCAAGAAACCCAGTGCTCCTTGAAGTGACATGGCAAATGGTGTTCTACTGTCCTGTATTACACCTCAGGTACTTATTGCACTACTGAAGCTTTTTCTTATTTTTCACGACTCTTACTAGTTAAAGTAGTTCCTTCCAAATTCCAACCCTAATTAAAAACACCAATTTGAAGTAAGGAGGGGAGTAATCTAAACAAATAAGCAGACGCCAGAAAAAAATTAACAATCTGAAGCCTGACAAGAAAGTAAAGAGAGAAAATAAATCATAAACAGACCCAGAAATTTTAAAAAGCAAAGCAGTCTGAAACCATTTAGAGTTTTTTTTTTTTTACAACCATCTGTCTATGTTTTAACTCTTTGTGGCAGTGCTAAGGTAGTGATTAGATTAACAGTCAATATAAATAAGTAATCAAGGAAAGGTTTCATCTGTTTAAGGTGATTGGCACACAGGCATACATCTTAGAAATACTTCCTGGGAATGGAAGCTCCTTAGAGGACAAAGACCTTGTTGGTGGCTCTTCAGCACTCTGTCCCCAGGGCCCTGACAAGTGGCTGACACAGAATAAATGCTGAATTAATCTGTGGTGACAAATGAGTCACCCTCTAAAATGGCTACTTTTCTTCTTTAGAAGTTGTGGTACTTAATCAAAGGTGTAAAGTTTCTATTATCCAGAAAACTTAATTATCTGGAAGAAACAGGATAGGCAAATTTCTTTTGTACTATTGCAAGAAACTCTGATGGAGATCTCATTTCATCTGGTCCATCTCTTCAAAAGCTTAATGTCTACTGTCATCTCCTTCGCTTTTTTAAAACAGCACCAATCATGGAATCCTATGACTGTAGAACACCTCTGATAAAAACTCCCTGATGAAACTGAGAGCTCTCACCTTCTTTTCAGCAATCTTTTGTCAAAGTCCTCCAGCCATCGTTAATGGGAGACACACAGGAAAACCTCTGGAAGTCTTTCCCTTTGGAAAAGCAGTAACTTACACATGCGACCCCCACCCAGACTTGGGGGCGACCTTTGGCCTCATTGGGGAGAGCACCATCCACTGCACAAGTGACCAAGAAGGGAACGGGATTTGGAGCAGCCCCACCCCTCGCTGTGGACGTCTGGGTTCGTGCACATTTCCCCACATCTCAAATGGGTTCCGTGTATCTAAGCCAGGCCCTCTCCATATTTCTGTAATTACAACGTGATATTTATAATACTTGTGCACCTGACACAATTAAATGCCAAACCAATAATAAATGGTTCCAAGGTATGTCAACACATAAGATTCTGATGACCTTCGCAGCTGCAGGGGCTGGTGAAGAGGGAGGGAGGTGGTGGACGGTGAGAGTGTCCTTAATTAGAATTAGAAAAAAAAATTTCAAACCATAAGAATTGAAAACAAATACCTATCAATCTTAACTAGTGTAAGCTATACCATCTTCACAGATTTTGGAGGGAAGCACAGGCCAGGAGGGAGCAAAGGTAGGCAAAATCTATTTTAATTACCTATTTGTCCTGAGATCCCTGTGTATTCTCTTTGAAAATTGGGCTGTATTATCGACATACCACTAAGACTCCCTTGGCCCTCTTGGACTAAGTTCTACATTAAAATAAGGCTTAGCCCGACACAAGTTTTAGCCCTTGCAGTCTTCCTACTTTGGTGGAAAGAAAAAGCAAAGGAGGAAAAGCAAAATAAAGAGACTGTGAATTTCTAAGATCTGGAGAAGGTTGATTAAGACACCCAATCCCCTAAGTCACCCACCTTCAGGAAGTGAAGACAGGAAGGAGGAAGTAAGTTGTAGAAGGGATCCTAGTCCTGGGAAAACATACTGCCCAGTGGGGAGCTCTAAGAGAGAAGAGCTGTTCTAAAAGGAAAGGGAACTTCGAGTGTGGTGGTGCATGCCTGTAGCCCCAGCTACTCCAGAGGCAGAGGTAGGAGGATGGCTTGGGCTCAAGAGTTAGAGGCTGTAGTGAGCTATGATCACACCTGTGAATAGGCACTGAACATTTTGGGAAATATAGAGATCCCATCTCTAAAAGTAATAATGATAAAAAAGGAAGGAAAAGAAAGGGAACACATACTAGTCACTCAGAAGCCATTTTTGTCCTTTTCTATCCAACTCTCTTGGGATGCACCTATGAGCCTATTTACAAATGCAATACCTAGATTTACCAAATCAAGGGACACAAGCAATCTTCTAAGTTCTCTGATGTCTAGAAGAATTTCTCCTACATTTTCTTCTCGAACTTTTATGGTTTCATGCCTTACATTGAAGTTTTTTATCCATCTTAAATTAATTTTTGTATATGGCAAGAGATGGGGGTCCTGTTTCATTCTTCTGCATGTGGCTATCCGGTTTTCCCAGCATCATTTATTGAATAAGGCTTCTTTTCTCAGCAGCTGTTGTCTGCTTTGTTGAAGATCAGTTGGTTGTAGGCAGATGATTTTATATGTGGATTCTCTATTCTGTTCCGTTCGTCTATGTATGTCTCTACCAGTATCATGCTGTTTTGGTTACTATACCCTTATAATATAATTTGAAGTCAGGTAATGTGATGCCTCCAGATTTATTCTTTTTGCTTCAGATTGCTTTGGGTATTCAGGCCCTTTTTTGGTTCCACATGAAGTATAGAATTATTTTTTTTAGATCTGTGAAATATGACATTGATATTTTGGTGGGAATTGGGTTGAATCTGTAAATCACCGTGGGCAGTATGGACATTTTAACAATGTTGAATCTACTAATCCATGAGCACGAGATGTTTTTCCATTTTTTGTTACATCTGCAATGTCTTTCATCATGTTTCATAGTTCTCCTTATAGAGATCTTTCACCTCTTTGGTTAAGTATATTCCTAAGTATTTTATTTTCTCTGTACCATATGAATGGTATTGAGTCTTTGATTTGACTCTCAGCTTGCCTGTTATTAGTCTATAGCAATGCTAATGCTTTTTTTGCATCTATTAAGATGATCATACAATCTTTGTCTCTGCTTCTGTTTATTTGGTGAATCACATATATAGGTTTGATTTTTTTTTTCATCAGAACCCCATTTTGAGACTGCAGCTCTATTCTATCAGCTAGATTTTAGACTGGAGACCTGCTAGATCAACATGTGTGGTTTGGCCTGAAATGGTAGGTTTCAGTCATGATATGGACTCTTTGAACTAGAAGCCTATAGGGCTAATAATATTCAAGCTCTAAGATGGAAAGGAAATAGGCTATAGATAGATTTCCTGTGAAGATGCTTTGAAAGTAAGACAAATTTTTGTGTTGAGAAAAATTATTTAATTATGGTCAAGAGATGAAAATCAGTTTGTAAGTCTTCTTCCAGAGACTTCTCTGGGTGCAGAATTAGCTCTAGGATGACTTTTACTCTTTGAATGCATAATTAGAAGGGAGATGGAGGACTGCTAAAACAGAAGCTAAAAGAGAAGGTGTTGCCAAAAGCAAGTGAAAATGATTCTTAGTTTTCCAAGCATATATAGTTTCTGATTTCATATTTTTTGTATTCAAATCCTTGAGCCTAAAGCTAATGGGCCAGAGGGATGTCGAACTGAAGCTTGATATATTTGATTCAAAATATATTTTGTGCAATGCTTTGTTGTAATTAGGACCATAGTTGTTGGCTATTTGTTTTTGTTCTAGGGAGATGCTATTTATCTCCTCCTTGATTTTTTCCTAAGGAGTCTCCTCCTTGTTGAAATAACTGGCTTAGGAATCAGACCTAGAAGACTGGTAGCTGCTTCCCAGTTCCAGAAAACATCTTGAGTTCTTTGCCTATGTTCATGAGGCGTCTGCTGGAGTTTAGATGCCTTGAAGTACAAGAAAACCAAACAGGAAAGGTGGAACCTGAGCAGAGGCACTGTTTCTGGCTGCCTAAAAATGTGAAACATTAAATTGGGGCTATCTTTACATTAAATTATATGAGCAGAAAGACTAGACAGCAGACTAGCCATCCAGATAGTATTAATGTATTTTCTGATGAGAACATGCTAATGGAACTTTCACTCCCAGAGTTACAAGGAAATTATTTTTCCATAACTAAAAGTTAGTTTTGTTCTGGCATCAAATTTAACAAGGGAGAAAGAAAGAGGAAAAGCATTGGGGTATCTTTTTATTAACTCAGACTTTCTTGATTTCTCGGTCTCTAGGTCACTGTACAGCCCCAGATCATTTTCAGTTTGCTAAGTTGAGAACACAAACCAACGAATCTGACTTTCCCACTGGGACATCTTTAAAGTACGAATGCCGCCCTGAGTACTATGGGATGCCATTCTCTATCACATGTCTAGAAAGCCTGGTCTGGTCGAGTCCCAAAGATGTCTGTAAACGTAAGTAACCCTGCCCTGGGGGCTTCCCAGTGTCTGCCAAAACATCTGTAGGATCTTATTTAATTTTTTCAAATTTTTGTATATGAAAAACCTTTTCTTAAAAGTGTTCAGGTAGGGGGATGTAAGAGTTGATCTGGTAGGTCATACCTGATTGTTACTGGAAATGTTCATTTCATGAGAATATTTCAAGGAATATTTGCAGAGAAGATCTCCATTTCCTATGGGAAAGTAAATAATTCATGACTCTAGACCAGGAAAAAAAAATTATGTAAGGAGATATGCATTCTTTTTGAATAACTAGGTCGGAAGAAATCATTTGAGGACTTTAAAATGTAGTGGTGGTACATAAGGCCATAAATGGCTTTTACATTTTGATAAGGGATGCAAGGTGGAGGACAGGCAGATCTGGAGGGAAGGTCCTTTTGAAAGTGGTGCTTAGAAGGAGGCTTACCCCAAGGGAGTCTGGTGAGTTTCCTCAAGGTGACAAAATGTGTGAATCATCAGACCTGCATACAGTCTTCAGTAAGCTACAGGTAGGTGGGACCTTATGTACTAAAAAAAGTTCGGATTACCCTACCTGGCTCCTAATTTCTGTTTCTTTGCCATAGGTAGATCATGTAAAAATCCTCCAGATCCTGTGAATGGCATGGTGCATGTGATCACAGACCTCCAGTTTGGCTCCACAATCAATTATACTTGTAATGAAGGGTGAGTTGGCAGAAACACCTCTTGGTTCGAGAATTCTAGGACAGCAATGCTACCATCTAGTCTCATCTCAGAAGGGACAGCCAGGCTATTACCACCTGCTCTTAAAGGGCTTGCACATGGGTGTTTAACTCCTGATTGAAATGAACAAAGGTATGATGTGATTCGGGAGAAAAAAATCTGTACCCTTGTGAAAAAACAGGGCGGTGCATATAAGAAGAATGTGGCCTTCGCTGGGTGGAAAGGAAGAAAATGGACGAAGAGTGTAGTCAAAGCACACACACAGGCCTGACCCAGAGTAGACACTGCTGGAAGAAAGGCCAGGCCATGGCGCAGTTGTGTGAGAGAACAGATCTTCACGGCAGCCCATCATCCGTGTGCTAGGGCTGCTGTAGCAGACTGCAGGCATCCCTCGTTTCATTGCACTTCACTTCTTGTGCATTGCTGATACCATAGTTTTAAAAAATTGAAAGTTTGTGGCAACCCTGCATCCAATAAATCTATCGGCACCATTTTTTCAGCAGCATGTGTTCACTTCGTGTACTTGTGTCCCACGTTGGCAATTCTCACAACATTTCAAACTTTGTCATATCATTACATCTGTCATGGCGATCTGTGACAAGTGAACTTTGATGTCGCTATTGTCATTGCTGTGAGTCGCCATGAACATACAAGACGGCAAACCTAATTGATGAATGTTGGGTGTTCTGACTGCTCCATGCACGGGTCATTCCCCTGGCTATGTCCCTCTCCTCAGGCCTCCTTATTTTCTGAGACACGACAATGTTAAAATTAGGCCAGTTACTAACCCTACAATGGCCTCTCCGTGTTCAAGGAAGAGTCACATGTCTCTCTATTGAATTTAAAAAAAAAAATTTTTTTTTTTATAAAGCTGGCCATGATTAAGCTCAGTGAGGGAGGTCGAGAGCTGAGGGAGGCCGAAAGCGAGGCCTCTTGCGCCAAGCGGTTAGCCAAGCTGTGAATGCAAAGAAAAGCATGAGGTGCTCACAGGGCAGGCCCCGCCTTGGTGCTCACCTGGGCTTCAGCTTGCAGTGGCGGCACTGCCATGGCAACGGCGAAGCCAGTTTGAGAACATGGGCTACATTTATGCCACCACAACCAGCACTGAAAAGAAACTTGTGGCGGCTCACACATCTGCCACCCTAGGCCTCACGGTCCATAGTACCTAGAATCTGACAAGGTAAAATTAGAGTAAATCCAAACTCCTCTCTCTCTTTCTCTCTCTCTCTCTCTCTTGAGCATTTTTAAGCACAATCCAAATTCTCTGACTACACCCTCTTCACACATTACTGAGTAAGGGTGGACCTCTCTAAGGTATAAAGCAGAAAACCATTGAGCTCATGATGAGAAACAAGAAATGAATATAAAAGAGGCCAACCTGAAAAATTAGGACAAATTCCCCCTAAAAAATAGAGTGACAGCTAAGAAACAGGGAGAACTTTCAGAACCATCTCCTGTTCATATTTTTAACAGGATTCGGTTATACCACTGCTTCTAGGAAACTAGCCAGGAAAGTTTGTACATGAATGAAAAGCACAATTTTCAAACTAAAATACACACACACACACACACACACACAACAAACACACTGAATACTGCAGGAAATTAAAGCAGAGAGTAAGAAGAAGAGTTAATCAAATTCTCCCTGAATTCAGTTGAGAAAGATAAAGAGAAAAAGAAAAGAAAAGAGAAAAAGAAAAGAAAAGACGTCTTGTACACATCTGTGTACAAGACAGTACTAGGATTCAAAATTGATGTGACAAAAATTTCAGAAGGGGAAACATGGCCATACCTAACCATCACTAGGGAAACTTCTGCATTTCAGGGATACAGAAAAAACTTCAAGAATCCAAAAATAAAATTTTAAAAATCTAATACCTGCAAAAGAAATTAATTCATATTGGGACAACATTGATTATACATGAGACTAGATTGTAGGAGATAGGGCTTCCAATGAGCCAAGCTAGAATTCACATCTAGAAGCTCCAGATACACATTAAAAGATAAGCAAAGACCCCCAAATTATACCATTTAAGTATGCTTCTCAGGAAAAAAAAGATTAACCTAGGCAATCCATAAGTAAGTTTTTAAAAAGGAGAATGATGAAATCTGAGAGAAATATTAATAAGGAAGAAAATTGATTACAAAAACCAAACATACATAGATAAACCATGGTCAATTGTTTTTAGCAAATTTATGAAACTAAATACAATGCAGAACTATTAATAATTCTTAAAAAGTGAAACTTTGCAATGTAATTATAATTTAATAACAATCTCTGTAAAGTCATAGAATAAATCAATAAAACTAGAAAATGAGAGAAAGCAAGAAAAAGTAAACTAGACTTATACTACAGAAGAGATTGGTAGACTATACATATTTTGACTCTAAATTTGAGAAAATAGGTTTAAATATATGTATTATGTATGTATATAATACACATGCACATGTACGGTTCCTAATGGGCAAAAAATAGGATGTTTAACTTCCAAATTCTTAGAACAACTTAAAGAGCTGAACCTATCTTGTCCATATAGCAAATGAGAGGGAAAGAAAAGGAATAGCAAGGAAAGTATCTTTCTCTTTCTCAAGAAATGAACACCCTGATGTTTGGGAAGATCACTTTTATTTATCACTTCATCCTCATCATTGGACATTGTGTAATGAATGAAAAGAGATAGTAGAATGATGACAAAAGCAACATCAAATATACCATTTATTAATATCTCAGTACATGTGGTTTAATCTCCTTTTTGAAAAACAAAGTCTTCTAAATGAGATCAAAAGCATAAACTCTTGTGATATTTATAAGGAACATGCCTCAAATCAAATGACATAGCAGTGTTGGATATATACACAAACAAATTATGTACACAAACACACATGGAAAATGCAAACAAAAATAGCAACAATAATATGAAAAAAAAAACCCAGAATTTAGGAAAAACATTATCAAACAGATCTACAAAACAATTATGTTATTTTGATGCCAGGTATAATCCACAATGAAGCCAAGAGATTAAGAAGCAGAGCAGGCCAGGAGTTAGAGAAGAAATAGCACTTTCAATAGGGAGAGAATACGAAAGAGAAATAAGAAAAGCAGGATACAATAGGTGTGGTTTAGGCTAGGCTTTAGACTTCTCCCAGATTGTAATTGTTCTGATTCGTCACATATGCATTCTGTGAGCAAGTTGATGAGGTGTGTAGGGCATAATTATTTTTCTTTTTTTACCTTTAGGTACCGACTTATTGGTCACTCATCTGCTGAATGTGTCCTTTTAGGCAACACTGTTGATTGGGGGACTGAGACGCCAATTTGTCGACGTGAGTTAAAATCTCATTCCCCATTTATCTTACCAGTTAATCCAATAGTTGCTCCCCTAGAACTACAAAGAATGAATCTCATCCCTTTTGGAAATAGCATCCTTCTGATATTTGAAAGATACAGTCATATCCTTAAAACAGCTTACAGTGTTCCAAGCTTCTGGGTCTGCCTAGCGGTAGTTTTTTTTCTTTATCTTGAAGTGTAATTTATTTTAAACTATAGTCTTGAGCTCATTTTAAACAGTCCCCAATTTCTTCTTTAGTTGGTTGGACATTTTCCAGGTGGAAGAACATTCTCCTTAGTGAAGTAAATAAATACAAAGTTAGTGAAAATAGCCCTATTTCCTCTCTGCCAGCTCCTGACCTCATACCACATATTTAAGCAGTGCAGCTCTCTCTTCCTTCTTACTCTTTGTCTAAACAGGGATGTGCCATCTTCCCTGCGAGTTGTTTGGAAGATGAGCTTTCTACATTTTGGAGAGCCTAGAGGACCGAACAATTGCACGTTAACAAAGAATAAAATGGATATAATCCTGGGTTTGGTGATGGCATAAGGAAATTAGCAATTTATACCCAATTGGTGGGAAGATAGGTGGGAATGAACTATAAGGCCAATAAACAACACGTATCAAAACCCTTAACTGTATGCATGCCTTTAATTCAGGGGTTCTGCAGTTTATAATTGATTCTTTAAAAAATCACCATGGGTTTTTGCAAGGATATTACTGTACAAATATTACGTACATTATTATTTGTGGTAGTGTCATGAAAAAGGTAAATTAACATAAAAGTTGAGCATATTCCAAACAATATTTTGTTTTTCAATAATTTACTGAAATGAATAAGGCATCTGTTCTGTTAAGAAAAATTTTTTTTAACTGTTCCAGAAGGCATTAGACAGCAGAGGCAACTCTTCCAAGTGGAATTGGATAGTACATCCTTACGATGGAATATTATTCAGCCAACGTAGATATTTTAGAAAAACGTAATTTGTGTGTGTGGGAAAGATTACATATTAAACTGGTAACAGTGGTTCTTTTTTGATGATGGCCTTAAGGATTTTTATCTATATTTTATGAATTTTCATAATAAATATGCATCTTCTTAAATATTTTATTAAAAATTAAAAAAAAATAAGTGCATACATTAAAGTATACCTGCCAAAAATGATAGATACATTCTATGAATATATATGTTTTGGAATGATTTAAAGTGCCTAGGAGTCAGCCATTACTTAAAAACTAGATTCAATTTGTCTGTAAAGTTAGCTATGCCTCGTATTGTTTTAGGAGTAGCATTCGTAGTACATTTTTCATGTCTTCTACATTGGTGGGGTTTGCAAAATTTCTACCTTTTCTTGAGTCGATAGTGGTGAAATATATCTTTACCCCTAATATTCTCATTTTCAAATTAGCATAGGACACAGTATTCCGTTCTTTTTTATTACTTCTAAATCTGCAATTAATGTGTTAATCATATGTAATGTTGTGTATTTATGCCTTGTCTTTTTATTATTAGTTCTGCTAGAGCTTTTTGTTCTCACTTATTTAATAAAGATGCTATAATATATGCTTTACCATATTAATAACCAGTAAAGCCAAGTATCTTCTGTGGAGAGAGAACTAAATTAACAATGCTGAAATAACAGAGTTAAATTCTCATTTAAAATGAGAAATAAATATGTGCACCCTAATTCTACAGGGACACGTTTATTGAAATAATGTTAGCTGAGAAGAGCAAAACTCAAAATGTTATGGTTCCCTAATCTGAATGAGAGCAGTATTGTGAATATTTACTTTCTGGTAATTTGGAGCTCTTTTTAAAAAAGCTGGTTACCAAAATTTATAATTAAGTATAATTTTAAGAAACCAAGGTTTTGTTTAGCTTGCTCCCTTTTTTCCCAGGTATTCCTTGTGAGACACCCCCAGCCATCGCCAACGGGGATTTCGTTAGCACTGGTGGAGACTATTTTGAGTACGGGATGGTGGTGACCTACCGCTGCAGACGTGGGAGCAGAGGGGAAAAGGTGTTTGACCTTGTGGGCGAGGCCTCCATATACTGCACCAGCCTGGACGGTCAAGTCGGCGTCTGGAGCGGCCCTCCCCCTCGGTGCATCGTGCCTAACAAATGCACGCCTCCGGACGTGCAAAATGCAGTCATGGTACCCGATGACAGGAGCCTGTTTTCCTTAAATGAAGTCGTGGAGTTTAGGTGCCAGCCCGGCTTTGTCATGAAGGGACCCGCCAGGGTGCAGTGCCGGGCCCTGGACAGATGGGAGCCAGAGCCGCCCCGCTGCTCCAGGGGTGAGTCTGCCTGAGCCCTGGCAGGGTCTACAGATTGCACGCGTTGCCGGAGGGTTGGGAGGTCAGTGCGAGTTCCGAGGGACAGGTGGGTGCTGAGCAGGGTGGGGGAGTAAACTGGGGAGAAAGAAGCACGAAATTAAGGGGGTTGTGGGTGAGCGTGGACCTGCGTGTATGTGTCTTCATTTTGAGAAGCAAGAGCTAAATTGGCCAAGAAAGGAGATATTTGGGACTCTCTGATGAGCAATTCTCGGGGCAAAATGCCAGCTGCAATATATATCTCAATGATATTGATGACTGATATGGAGTTTCCTTATGGTCAGCTGTGTGATAAGCATGTTGTATGCATTATCTTATTTACTCTTTGCAACAACACTCTGAAGTAGGGCTACAGTGAAGTTAGCTTGGTCTTTCAGAGGTTAAGCAAATTGTCCCATAGAATTGTCACATTCTATTAAGTGACACACCCAGGATTTAAAAAGGCATGTGTGTCAGCCCCCAGAGTTTGACTACTCTGGTTCTTGCCATACTTCTGTCAGCATCCATTGGTGAAAGAAAGAGGGTGGCTTGTGAAGACAGGTGTCACAGCATCAGAATGGTGACAATGGCATTAGAGTTTGTCTATAATGGTCTACCTCCTACATTTTATAATTAGAAATCTGAAGTCAAGAGTGAAAGTAAGCTGCTCATAGCCAAACAGATTTTTTAAAATTCATCTTTAATGAGGTGTAGATTGGATTGATGTTAAAATGGCTTATGATGCTCTAAGCATGCACCTATAGGGCTATAAATGAAGGCAGGCCTTGGGTGGCGTACACTGTAAATAGTATGCCCCTCATGACAAGGACTGGCTGACTAAGGGGCTTCTGTTCTTGATGGCTTACCTTGTCTGCTTATGCTGTGCTAGCCAGCTTGGCGTGAACTGGTAGGTGTTGTGGTTGACATTGAGGTTCAGAGAAGGAGCTTACAGTTCTTCTCTAACCCATGCATGTCAGCCATGCACAACCACTGAGAGAGCAGGTGGGAGAACAAACAGAGAGATCTAGAGATGGACATAGGACTATACTCCAGCCACAAGAGTACAATAAGAGAGATGAGGGGAACTCCACTAAATAGCCTTGGGCTCAAGTGACCTTCTCATTATTTAAACAATGAGGCTGAAAATTGAGATTGCCTGTGTAGGAGATATGTAAGTGGAGAAACCACCAATACTGATGACTTCATGCTGGATAGCCAGGGCGAGGAATGGAAACTTCATGCTTTGTACACTTACGAGTGAATTTGAGACCTTGTGCCAGGGAGAATTGGGTTCTATTTCTCTGCCTCTTACTGGCTATGAGGACTTCAGAAAGCACAGGGGATAGCAAAAGGAATGCCCCCATAACTAACAAGTACTTTGGAACTGTTCTTTCCACAGTGTGTCAGCCGCCTCCAAAAATCCTGCATGGGAAGCACACCCCAAGCGACAAGGACAGCTTTTCGCCTGGACAGGAAGTGTTCTACAGCTGTGAGCCTGGCTATGACCTCACAGGGCCGGCGTCTCTGCGCTGTACACCCCAGGGAGACTGGAGCCCGGGAGCCCCCACCTGTGCAGGTGCCCGGACTCTCGTTTGGGTTTCCAGACCATTCTCTTTCCCCCTCACATGGGAGTCTTATTCCTGCTTTCTTTTGTTTTGTTTTTTCCTCCTAGTGAAATCCTGTGATGACTTCCTGGACCAACTCCCTAATGGCCGCGTGCTGGTTCCACTTACTCTCCAGCTTGGGGCGAAGGTGTCCTTTGTTTGTAACGAAGGGTGAGTGTGACCCCAAAGAGAGACCAGGGACTCGGTGCTGCAGAGTGACTCTGTTGAGTTCAGGGGTTAATCCAGAGGGGGCTGACCTAATGGAAAGGAAGTACCCAGAGATAGAAACCTCTGGAAGGGCAGTTTTTAAATCAAGGTAGGGACTCAGTGGCTTCACTATCAGAAGATAAAGAGGAAATGGAACATATAACTCAATGTCACGTGCAAACATAAATACCATCACCTGTCCAAAAGGGTGACAGGTCTAGTAAAAAAGAAGTACCAGAGGAGACTAATACCTGAAGCAATTATTGGGAAATGTAGTAAGAGCCAAATGGAAACACGAATAGATGTTTAAAAAAGAACAAGCTCAACTCATTTGGTTTCTCACTGCTACAGGCTCAGAAATGAAATCATTTTAGAAAAAGTTCAGCTTCCAGTAAGCGACAAAGCAATAGCAATAGCAGAAACAAGACAACGGATCTTGCATATATACATGGATCATTAAGTGTATGGATTAATAGTAATTTGTAGGCATGATGAAATAAATATTTTAGGGGGCTGCTAAGAAAAGTTTTATATACATAAGAAAGTTGTATATAGGATGAATAACATGCAGATATTTTTTCATGAAACTTTTAAATGATTCAATAGTGGGATTTAGAATAGAAATGAAAGAGTAAATAGAAATGTTTTTCTTGGGTGTAGAAGTATTTTTAATCCAATTATATATCATTTAAATAGTATTAGGTTTTGTTGGCAGGAGTACGAAGACTAAGGCTCACATTTCAAATAACATCATTAGCTTTTATGAGAATGTAAATGTTCTTAGTACTATGTTCCAACACCATTTTGGTAGGTTAAAAATACCTCTTGACCCAAAGGCAATTCAGGGGGCCTTTGGTCTGGCAAGAAACTAGACATTTTAGGATAATTTCCTGCCTTAAATTCCCTTCTTCTTATCTTTTTCCCAGATAATGTGGCTTTACCCTTCAAAAATGCAGAGATGTCATAATTATAAGTCAGGAACACTTTAGCTGTAGTGGCAAGAACAGTTTCTGAGCTCTTTCCCAGTGGTTTGCCAACCTAAACCAGGAGCTGTTTCCCCCTGACCCACAGTCTGCGAGAGGGAAATGCTAGGTTTTGCAATAGAGGACAAAGTTCCTACTAATGACAAAGGGGACTCTCAGAGAGCACTTGGGGAAAGATGACCTCCTGAAGGTCCAGGATCAGACGGAGGAAATGGCCATCTCTGTTGTTCTTTCTTCAGTTCAGGCTGGAGGGATAGTGCCTGTCTGGCCACAGAGCTTTACCAGTTGTTGCTGCTTTGCCCCTCACTGGAAACTGCACTTTTTCCAAAATGATTGGGTTTCTGAGCCTCTATCAGTAAGAAACCAAGTGAGTTGAGTTTTTTCCCCTGTGCTTTAACTTAGGGATTAAATTGTTAATTAACTTAGGAATTCCCAGGGAGGAAGCTGAGATCTGTCAATGAAGGGAAGAGAGAAATGGCGTGCTCACCCTGTCACAACTGCCTTTGTTCTCCAGGTTCCGTTTAAAGGGCAGTTCCACTAGTCATTGTGTACTGGTTGGAATGAGAAGCCTTTGGAGTAACAGCGTTCCTGTGTGTGAACGTGAGTACAGGAATATTTGTTCAGACCTGGGTCTTTCTCTTTGTTTTTTCCTTAAAGTGTTTTGCCCCATGGAATTATCTAATGTCTGTCCCTCTATTTATGTTCATTTTTGATAGAAATAGTTTTTTGTTAGAATAGTTACAAGGAATATTTTGGGGCAAAAATAAACCTGAGCATCATGTGTTTTGGGTACCATCCTACAAATATTTTATCAGCATAGTTTGTACTATAAATGGGAAGAAATGCTTCATGTAAATTAGCTTATGCCATTATGTTATGCAAAATTTTTACTTTATTTCCTGTCAAAAGTAATAGTCACATTTCTACTTCTCTCCCCTTATATCAGTTTTCTATTTAGCCATATATTCATTGTTTCAACAAATTTTTTTCAAGCACCTATTACGTGCTAACTAGTCTTCTGGGAATTGGGAATATATCCGTAAACAAGACAGACTAAGTCCCTGCTCCCATGTTGTTTAGATTTTTGTGCAAGAATAAAGACAAAAAAAAAAAAAGACATAAGTAGAAATTTTCAAATAATATCAAGTATTATTAAGAAAAAAACAGAGAAATATCAACATTAAAGAAATTCAATGTTCATCAGCATTTTAACACTCTTAAGGACCACAAATATTTTAAATTAGAGGGAAAGGCACAAAAGGTTGTATTGCAGAAATTAAAAGATGAAAAGCAAAAGCAAAAACAATTCTTTCAAGAAGCAGTAAGACCTGGAAATAATATCACTGAAGCAATTTACAAAGTAGCTTATATACTCTGGGAAAAAAGGGAAGCCATTCAGTGATGTAGGTATTGTAAAAGAATGCATTGTCAAAGTTTCAGGATGCATAGACCTCAATAATGTTTCAAAGTACAAACAACTGCCACTTTCTAGGAAAACCATAACTGATTGGCAGCATGAATTAGCTTTCAACTTAACAGAACAACTTCATGCAATACTTCAAAAGGAAAATATATATTATTCAATTGCTTTAGATGAATCAACTGATACTACAGACACTGCATCATTTTTATACTTCATTTGGGTCATAACAAAAGATTTTCTTTGCTATCAAGAGTTACTCGCTTTGGGCACTCTTGTGAACAGAACACAGGAAATAGACATCTTCAACAACTTTCAAGATAAATGTCTTGAAGTTGCACTGATTTTATTACATTTAGTGATTGTATGTACAGACAGTGCACTTTCCATGACAGAAAAACACGAAGGGTTTATTGCACAGGTTAAAAAAAAAAAAAAAGTATTAACAGATCCAGATGCTCTCATTTCTTTTCGTTGTTTCTTGCATCAGCAAAATTCTGTGCTAAAGCTACTATTTTAAGTGACACTTTGCAACAAGTTA
Organism: Mirza zaza; assembly: GCA_008750895.1. Lineage (NCBI taxonomy): Eukaryota > Metazoa > Chordata > Mammalia > Primates > Cheirogaleidae > Mirza > Mirza zaza. The sequence continues at coordinate 16,035 of VSMD01121361.1, read as the reverse complement.
TAAGTATGGTTAACTATATTCCTGCAAATGCAACATGGCATCATCCATGGTCAGTTTCATAACATGCTAAAGATGAACAATGAGGTATTCAGTGTGGACTTGCTGTATCATTCTAAAGTGCATTGGCTATTGCAGGGATAGGTGTTAGCCAAAATTTAATCTATGTGAGAACAGGTAGTTAAATTTTAGGGAGAACAGAATCAGTAATGTGAATTATTGAAAGAAGATTTCTATAGGAATGCAGCATTTCTGTGTGATATCTTGTCAAATTGAAACGACTTGAATATTTCTTTGCAAGGTAAAACTAAGTCTATATATATGATATATGGCAAAAAACTCAAGTATTTCAAAAACATGCTATCTTTTTTCAAAACACTTCTTCAAAAGGAAATTTCGGATGAACGTTTTCCCCAGTTAGCAAGGGTCATTGATGAGAAGGATGATAAATTCAAATGGTTTGAAGAAGACATGGCTGTTATAGACCTATTAATTGGAAAATACAATGAAAACTTCACTTATTAATACTTTGAGAGTCATGACATCACACTCAAATTAACATTTCAGCCTCGCCTAGTTGATATCGCCAAGACACCCAAAGAGCTACAGATGGAATTGATGGAGCTCTCAATAGGTGACATTTTAAAGTCATTGTTTGATGCTAAGAAATATCCAATTGAAATATGGAAAAATGCAGTAGAATACCCACGACTTCGGCAACATGCCTGAAAAATGCTTTCTTGCTTTTCTACCACTTATTGCTATGAATCTACATTCTCCTACCTCACCCAAACCAAGACACCCTTAAGGTCACAAATGGCTGACACCCATCTAGAGGATCAACCGAAACTGCAGACCTCCATGCTGTGACCGAATATTCAAATGCCTTCCAACAAGAAAGCAGACACAACGAAGTCATTAAAAGGATAGTTAAGTTTAAAATGAACAAATAGTTTTTCATTTTTTGAAATTATTGAGTACACAGTAGTTAGATTTTTACAAAATAATGTACATTTTTTAAGTATTTCTAATCGAAGTTTCTTGAATATGGCATTATTTGATTACAGCTAAATTAACGTGACTTCCAATGTGAAAAAAATTCCCCACCCCTGGTTTAGATAGAAGGTATGAAAGAAAGAGAAGGATTATGGGATGGTTTCCAGGTTTTTGGCCAGAGAAACTACAACAGCAGAATTCCCCTTAACTGAAAGAGAGGGGACTATCTGAAGAGCAAGTTTGGGAATAAGAGGAAATCAAAAGTTGAGCTCGGGACATAGTTTAGCATTCCTATGAGGTATCGAAGTGGAGGGTTCTAGGCTGGACATAGATATACTGAGAAGCCATCAGTGTATCTATGATGCTTAAAATCAGAACTAAAAGAGGTGATCATCTCAACCCAATGCATGGGTTGAGCCTGGGCATCCAGGAGCAAGAAATTGAAAGGATGAGAGGGAATCAGCAAAGGGGATTAGGACAAAGCAGACATTCTGGTAAAAGTAAACACAGGAGAGTGGGTGTCCTGTCTGAGAAGTTTGTTTAAAGAGACGGGTGAGATCAATCAACTGTGTCAAGCTCTATAGAGAAGTTAAATAAGATGAGAACAGAAAATCGATCGTTGGGTTTAGCGACTCGGAGGTATTAATCATAAGCAGCTTGACAAGGGCAGTTCTGATAGAGTACTGGAGCCAACATCTGGCTGGAATGAGTTCTGGGGAAAATAAACAGGAGGAACTGCCGCAGATCCTAGACAACATCTTAGAGGAGTTTTCATGTAAAGGGAGTAGAGAAATAGGACTATAGCTGAGACAGAAATGGGATCAAGGAGATTATTTTTAAGTTTTAAGATGACAGAAAAGTAGCGTGTTAAATAGAGAAACACTGCTAATATATCCAATCTGTCCGTTTAGTTCTTCACTCAGTTAAACAGGATATTGCTTTGTCTTCTGATCATAGGTACTGGAAAATACATGTTTACAACAGAATTTTGCTCAGTGAATGATGCTTTGCTTTAAACTTATTTAGATGTCTTGTACTGACTTATATGATGAAACTTGATCATCTCATCTTTCATATTTGGAAGTGAGCTATTTGACAGTTTTAACTTTCCCGGAACACTTAAGTGAGAAAAAACAAAAAGAGAAAATAGCCTCATGAACCGAAAGATATACCTAAAATCACTTACTGGAGTGTAAACATTGGTTAAACTATTTTAGCCTTTAATTAATTTACCTGTAATTCTTTGATGCTGTAATAGCCCCTTCTCAAATCCAAAGAAAATGAGAATGGGAAGGAGGGTCTCCTAATAGAGACACTCAGAGCAATAAATGTGTGTTTCTTCAATGACAAAAATACCTGCAAAAACCAATGAATATCTCAAAAGGTGTAACATTCTTGGATCTTTTGAAACACGTACAGGAATATGCAGTATATTTCATTTCATTGTGATAGCATTACTGTAATCCTTCATTATTATTATGAGAATCAAGAAAAATTAAATCACTAATACACAAATAGTAAATGTATTATATATTCTAGAAAGATGTCTCTAGGATGAAGATCCTTGATGTCAAAGATCATGTTTACCTTGTGCTAAAAATAGTATTTGACATATAGTAGGTGCTCAAGAAATGACTGTTGAATTAATGGGTGATTTCCCTTTAATGTGGCTAAGAAGATTTTTATTCATTTTAAAGGAATACACTTAATTATTATTCAGAAATCTTAACTCGTTGAAGAATTCAAGATGCTTGTTCCTTTTGGACTTCTGTAATAAATATTGACTGAGGGGTCATTTCATTTAGCTCCATCTCAGCAGAAGCCTAATGCATTTATTTTGTAGTTTCTACTCTCCTTAAGAAAAAAAGCATTGACTTAACTGGCAACACAGTCACAGCACCCCGTAATTAGAAAATCGCTTTAGATTAAAGTTTAAAGATTTTAATGGAACTTAGAGCTCTTGTCTTCTTTCTAGAAATCTTTTGTACAAATCCTCCAGCTATCCTTCATGGGAGACACACCGGCGCTCCTCTGGGGGATATTCCCTATGGAGAAGAAATATCCTACACGTGTGACACTCACCCAGACACAGGGGTGACCTTCGACCTCGTCGGGGCACGCACCCTCCGCTGCACAAGTGACAGTCGGGGGAATGGGATTTGGAGCAGCCCCGCCCCGCGCTGTGAGCTTTCTGTTCCTGCCGGTCAGTACTTCCTTCCACATATCCTAAATGGGGTCAGAATACCTGGGCCCAATCCTTTATGTGCCTATAATAAGAGTATGGTGTTTGTGAGCTTAGCTTTGTCCTAAGTGGAAGTGTCAAAATGACATGCCACCGCTAAACCAGATGGGGTCCGGCAGTGCCAAGATGTGTTTGGCTAGGCGAGGTGCTGATAAGGCTTCTTCCAGGCCGACTGGAGCAAGGTCGGGTAAAAGGAATGAAGGGACAGGTGGAGGGAAGGCAGTAAGGCACGGATTATACAAATCAGGAAGAAAAATACACTCATTGGAGAGGACATGAGAACAACTGCCTATGGACACAAAGCAGTGCCAGGATAGCTGATGGACACTCTCCACGAGTCCCTGAGGGCTACGTGTGCCTGCAAAGGACAAAACTGACAATAGGGATTTTATTTAGCTCAGGCTTTAGCTAGTCTTCTGCTGGATGGGCTACGTAACCAAAAAGGTTCTCTTTGTCTTTGTAACTTACGACCTTGGCTAAAAGTATGCCCAATTTGCCAGCTCACCTCTGGGCCCCATCTACATCTTTGTACTTGAACTGTTCCACTCTGGGGTTGAGAAGCAAGGAAAGCGTAGTCCAGAGATAAAAGTGCAAAAAGGAAGAAGCGATTTCTTCCTAAGGACTGGACAGTTGCCTGGTCCTTTAGGCCTTTCTAAGAAGGGAAGCTGGAGTAGATTAGGGATGAGACAGCAGCCTTGCACCACCACACCATCCTCAGGGGCTCCCTGTTTTGTTCTTGTCCTTAAATGCTTGTCTCAGCATCAGAAGAAGACTGGTGTATTAGTTTGCTAAGGCTGCTGTAATGAATTACCACAAACCAGGTGGCTTAAAACAAGAGAAATGGATTATCTTAACAGTTTTATAGGCTAGAAGTCTAAAATCAAGGTGCTGGCAGAGCTACACTCCCTCCTAATGTTCAAGAGGACACCCACTCCTTGCCTCTTCCAGCTTCTGGTGGCTCCTGGCATTCCTTGGCTTGTGGGTGCATCACTCCCATTTCTGCCTCCATCCTCATACGGCCTTCTGCCCTGTGTCTCTATGTCTCAACCCCTCCTCTCCTTATAAGGACACCATTGGATTTAGGACCTTCCCTAAATCCAGGATGATCTCATCTTGAGATCCTAACCCTAACTTACATCAGACAAGACCATTATTCCAAATAAGTTCCCATTCTGAAGTTCTGGGTGGATATATTTTTTTGGGGGGGACAACATTTGAACCACAACACGTGGTAACTGCTATTTAGTGCCATGGAGGCAACTTATGGTGAGCACCCTGAGAATGGAGTAGGGAGGAGTAGATGGATAGAGATGATGAAATATGTTCTGCTACACATGAGCGCATTAGCACCGATACATGAGGATATTAATGGTTAACTCTAGATACAGGTGCTATGGTAGAAGGCCTGATATGGGAAACTATAGGCTAAAGTCCTCACTTTGGTGAAATAAGAGCAGAAAGACCAGAAGCTGAATGGTCTTCCAAGCAGTAAACATTTCCTGACAAGTAGATGCCACTGAAAAGCTCCATCCTAAAGAAACTTCTAGAGGAGGAAAATCTTTTACTGTTAGTGTAATTCTCTTTGTTTCTGTGGTCCTGTCAGCTCAGTTGAAGAGAAAGAAGGGGTACAGTGGAAGTCTTTCTGCTAATTTTGGTATTCCTCTGGTTTTGTTCTCCAGGTCACTGTGAAACCCCAGAGAAGTTTTCATTTGCCAATCCTATAACCCCAACTGATGAGTCCCAGTTTCCAGTTGGCACATCTTTGAACTACGAATGCCGCCCTGGGTATTCTGGAAGCATGTTCTCCATCACCTGCCTAGAAAACTTGGTCTGGTCAAGTGTCAAAGACATCTGTAGACGTAAGTAACCCTGCCCTGGGAGCCACTTCCTGTCTGTCAGAGCATCTGTGGGGTCAGATTTAATTTGTTCAAAATTTGGAAGCAAGATGTCTAAGTTTGCCCAAGGTGTATAAACGGACAGTGGTCTTGTATGTAGGTCACTCCTTCTTATTACCTGGAGTTTCTACAGCTTAACTATATATTCATTTCATGGGAATGGCTCTCATAGCAGGAATTGAAGAGAAAATTTCCATTCACTGGAGATCACCCTTGATGGCTAAAACCATGAAATGAATGAAACAGGGGCATGAAGGAAAAGTCTATGCATTGCAGTGAACCATACTTGGGTAACTAAAGGTAGGGAGGAAATCCCAAATTTTGAGTCCTTTGATTTCAGCTGGCAGGATGACAGTACAATTCTTTTAGCCATAAATGACCTTTATTAGGAGATGCAAGGTAGTCTTTTTTTTTTAAAGTGGCACTCCATAGCTTCTTGACTCTGAGCTTGTCTCGGAAGTTTCCCCAAAGCAGTCAATTCCATGGGACAATGAGAACTATATATGCTGTTCAATATGCTAAACTCCAGTTTGAACCTCATAAGCGCAGGTAAATTGAACTCTGCGTTTAGTCCTAAATTCTGCATCTTCCCCCTAGGAAAATCATGTGGAGCTCCTCCAGAACCCTTCAACGGAATGGTGCACATAAACACAGATACCCAATTTGGATCAATAGTTAACTATTCTTGTAACGAAGGGTAAGTTGGGAGCAAGCTATCTTTTGAATATGACCTCCAGAACAGCAATGCCAATTGCTGACTCAGTCATAAATAAATTAGACTACAGCCACGTGTACTTTAAAAAGTAAGCAGTAGGACTTCTGGACAGCAATGGTAGCTTGGACATAGGCATATGACCAAAGGGATATAAAAAGGAAGGAACAATCTGCATCTGTATTGTAAACTAGGTGAGTGGGCCAGCAGGACATGTACAACCTGACGAGGCATTCATTGGATGAACAGGACCAGCCTGCACAGATACATAGTCTTACATGAGCAAAAACTGCAAACATATGCCAAATAGATATACTGCATATCTATGCAATAGATATGCAAAAAAAGAAAATTTCCCACAAACCTATGCATAGACTCTTTAAAGAAGGAAATACTAGTGAGGCACGAAACTGGTTAAATGGGGTCACCAAAATTGTCATTTTTAAGATGAATGGCAGGACTAATTCTTGAAAGAGAATTTATTTACCGTGAAAGGAAGCCGAATGAACTCGATATAAAATAGTAGATTTATCACTACAAGTAGGAAGTTAGGGATAAAATAATAAAAACTATATTAAACTCATAATACATAGGAGATGGGTAGATAATACATATTTTTGACATAAAGAATAAAGATAAAATGATATTTTATAACAGTATAAAATCAAAATATATGCATTCAGAAATCACAAAGACAATCCAAAAAATTGAAACCACTTGTTCCGTACAACAAAAGAAAAGTGAGAGAAACAAAAGCAAGGAAGTTTTTCTTGTGGAAAACCTGCATCAGCAGAATGGATTGGCCCTCTACAGTGCTAAGTTGCAGCCTTTGGAATTCTTAAATAAATAAAAGGGAAAGAATGCTGTAAAGCAAGATCAAACTCATCAGTTATGACTGTAAATGCGAATGACTTAAATTCCCCCTTTTCAAAGACAATGACTTCTAAACATAGTAAAAAAAATAACGTTTAACTACGTAATACTTAAAAGAAACATTCCTAAAATAAAGTGACGTAAAATTTCCATTTGCAATAGCATAGAAAAGAATAAAATAGAAATAAATTTAATCAAGGAGGCGCAAGGCTTGTACACTGAAAACTACAAAACATTGGTGAAGGACGTGAAAGAAGACCTAAATAAGTGGAAAGCTACCTGTGTTCATGAATTGGAAGACTTAACATTGTTAAGATGAAAATACCGCCCAAAGCGATAAATAGATTCAGTGCAATCCCAATCAAGCACTATTCACAATCGCCAAGATATGGAATCAACCTCAGTGTCCATTAACAGATGAATGGATAAAGAAAATGTGGTGTATATACACAATGCAATATTATTCAGCCACAAAAAGGAATGGAATTCTGTCATTTGGAAGAGATGTGGAGGGAACTAGATGTCATTACATTAAGTGGGATAAGCCAGGCACAGAATGACAAATTCCACATGTTCCCACTCCCATATGGGAGCTAAAAAAGTGATCTCATGGTAGTGGAGAATAGAATCGTGGTTACAATAGACTGGGGAGGCAAGAAGAAGGGGTATATTGGGAAGTCGATTAATGGGTACAAAAATACAGTTAGATAGGAATAAATTCTAGTATTCAGTAGTACAGTAGGGAACTTATAGTTAATGATAATTTATTGTACATTTCAAATTAGCTAGAGGAGAAGAATTGTAATGTTCTCAACACAAAGAAATGATCAATGTTTGAGGTGATGGACATCCCAATTGCCCTGACTTGATCATTACACATGATATTCATGTATCAAAATATCACATGTACCTGCAATATATGAACGAGTAAGATATATCAATAAAAAATACAAAGAAAATCCCAACAGTGTATTTTTACAGAAATGGGAAAAAATTGTAAACATGCATATGGAATTTCAAGGGACCCAGAATAGCCAAATAATTTTAAAATGAACAAAATTGAAGGACTCATATTTACTGATTTGAAACCTTATTGCGAAGTTACAGTCATTAAAACTTACCATGTTCTTACATGAGGCTAGACGTATAGACCAATGGAATAGACTTGATATCCCAGAAATAAGCCCTCACATCTATGGTCAATTGAATTTTTAATAAAGTTGCCAAGACCATTCAATGGGGAGAAAGCAATCTCTTCAGCAAATGGTCCTAGAAAAACTGGATATCCACAAGTAAAAGAATGAAGTTGCACCCTCAACTTGCACCATGCATAAAAATTAATTCAAAATGAATCAGAGACCTGAATTTAAGATCTAAAGCTATAAAACTCTTAGAGGAAAATATAGGGACAAATTTTCATGACCTTGAATTTGATGATGGTTTCTTGAATATGACACCAAAAGCACAGATAACAAAGAAATAGATAAACTGGGCTTCATTAAAATTTTAAACTTGTGCACCAAAAGACACTATCAAGAAAGTGAAAAGACAACCCACAGGAGAAAATGTTTGCAAATCATATATCTGATAAGGATTTAATATTCAGTATACATACTAACCTCCTAAAATTAAGTGAAAAAGCAACCCAATTTGAAAATGGGCAAAGGACTTGAATAGACATTTCGACATTTCTCCAAAGAAGATCTACAAATGGCCAATAAACACATGAAAAGATGCACAGTATTATTTGTCATTTGGGAAATGCAAATCAAACCCACTTCAAGCCTGTTAGGATAGCATAAAAATAGTAATTTTTTTAAAAAAATGGAAAATAAAAAATGTTGAGGATATGGAGAAACTGGAACCCTTCTACACTGCTGGTGGGAATACAAAATGGTGCAGCCACTGTGGAAAACAGTTTGGCAGTTCATCAAAAAGTTAAACATAGAATTACCATATGACCCAGAAATTCCACTCCTGCGTATTTACCGAAAATAAGGAAAAGAGGGATTCAGATACTCAAAATACCAGTATTCATAGTAGCGTTGTTCATAATAGTTAAAAGGTAGAAACAACCCAAGTGTCTATCAATTGACGAACAAACAAAATGTGGTATATATTATACATCTGGCAGAGTATTATTCAGCTATACAAAGGAAAAGAGCTCTGATACGTGCTACAAGATAGATGAACCTGGAAAACATTGTGCTAAGTGAGATAAGCCAGACACAAACGGGCAAATACTGTATATAATTCCTCTTACATGAAATACCTCCAATAGGCAAATTCATGAGACAGAAAGTAGGTTAGAGATTACCAGAGTCTCGGGGCAGGGGAGAGAATAGGGAGCTATTGCTCAATATATGCAAAGTTTCTGTTTGGGGTGGAGAAAATTTGGGGAAATAGCAATGATGGTTGCACAACATTGTCAACGTCATTGATACCTCTGCATTGTACAGTTAAAATGGCTTAAATGGCAAATTTAGTTATATCTCTTTTACTACGATAAACTAACGACAGACAAAATTTTTTAATATATGATGTAAATATCAGGAAAGGAAAAAAAAACAGGGTGACAATATAAGGAAAATAAGAATTTCAATCAAAACTAGCAAATGAAATTAAAAGATTCTGTTTATTTTAGGATGTGGACACCCAGTCCAGTACATGATGAAAACAAAAATATCGAACAAATATTGATATATGTATAGGAAAGCTCATTCAGTAGTTTTAAAGATACAAGTGTGCAACGCACATACTCTTAACTAAGGAACTGTCTTCCACCACTGGAAAGGAAGTTCTTTCTGACCAAACACACAGCTGCCTGGGATCAACCAGAGTTAACCAGGGTTAACTTGGTCGTCTGTCTGGCCAGAAAAGGAGTGCAGAGGGCGGAAGAAGATGGTCACATTCCCAACCACATCAGCCATTAGATCTAAGTATCAACAGAGTGACATATGGAAGAATCAAAATTTTAGTGCAAAGATACACCATATATTAAGAAACAAACAATAGACTAGAGGGAAATTTGCATTAGGTAAAACATAAAGTTTAGAGCACAGAATAATTGATAAACAATAGACAACTCAATATAAAAATGAACAGGGAATATGCACAGGCAATTCAGAAAGGGAACAGTAGAAATGGCTACTAAATATTTAACCAAAAATGTTCAACTTCACTATGACTTGGGGAAATACAAATTAAAGTAGCAATGTCTCATGTTTCCTTGGTGACATTGGTAAAAGTTAAAAAGAGGGAAGTAGCTGTAAACAGGAATTGGGGGGAAATGAGCCCTCTCATGCTGACTGGTAGGAATGTGAATTACTACAGCCTTTAGAAAAATAGCCTCACACCACCCACAAACCGTGAAACCGCAGTATCTTATGACCTGCTAATTTCATTCTTTGGGAAAAGGGTATTGCAAAAGGTCATTTACTGCAATATTGTTTATATAAGCAAAAAGAGCAAATCCTGACATCCTTTTTACTGTGTTTATCTGAAAATAAGACCTACCCATAAAATAAGCCCTAGCAGGATTTCTAAGCATTTGCGCAATAGAAGCCCTACCCCGAAAATAAGACCTAGTGGTGGGCATGGCTATGCAGCATATCTGCACAACCCATGCATTTCGTTGTGGAGCGGTATAGAAGATGAGCAGCCCTTCTCATCTGCCCCATCGTGACAGCTACTATCCCAGAGGTGACCAGAAAGGTACGGGCAGCCCCACCAACAAGGTCGGCTCCCCCTTGTCAGGTCCCGGCCATCCTGTGCGTGCTACAAGCTGAGGCTTTGAGGGGAAAATAATACATCCCCTGAAAATAAGCCTTAGGGTGTCTTCTTGAGGCAAAATAAATATAAGACCCTGTCTTATTTTCCGGGAAACACGGTATTAGCGGTAGATTGAATGATTTGTAAGATTACTAAATTATGACCTATTTGGCAGCAATCAAAAAGACATAATTAGTTCTCTATTTAGTGACTTGAATGGGCGACCATGCTGCCATGTTAATTGGAAAAAACAATTTGCAGGAGAAGCATATAGAGTTTGTTCTAAATTTGGAAAAACAATGACAAATTTGGAAAAGATAGCCTGTATACATCTGTGTGTTTGATTGGGCTTGGAAAAATTGGGGTTACCTGAAATAAGGCAGGGGGTGACAAAGTATACATGGCATTCTGAGTGAACATATAGATTGTAAAATTATGTTTTTAAATTTCTGAAAACAAGTGCAACATAAATAAGCCTATGATCACGGAGTAGATGTTAGCCTGGACAAAATGAAACATAGATTGTTTCCATCGAAGGATGGCAGAATTTTTTGTCGAGAGCCAGATAGCAAATGATTTCAACTCTGTGGGCCATTGGATCCCTATTGCATTGCATCTGTTCAGCTCTGCTGTTGCAGTGGAAATGTAGCCCTGGACAACACATTGGTGAATAGGTGGCTATACTCCAGTAAAACTGCATTTGCAAATTACAGGCTATAGGACACACTTGGTTTGTGAGCCTTAGTTTGCCAATCTCTCGTTAGATGAAGGAATTGTGAACATCATTCTTCTTCAAATTCCTGTCATTATTCAAAGCCAGAGACGTTTCTAAAATACAGAAAAAGACAAATTGGTAAAGTAATAATAATAGTTGAAAACTTTGGATTGGGCAAAGAAGTGTACAAAAAAGTAAGTCGTTGAAGAATAAGGCTGTTCTGATTTCATGTGTGTTCAATGCTGTATGTACCCTTTATAGAAGTTACAAAAACCGTTTTATAAAACTTGATATTATATCACTTCACGGAGTTTGTCCTTGACAAATTTGTTCATAGGAAAAATCAAAATGTCTATATTCTCTCATCACAATATATCAAGATTAGGAATTGACAAACAAATAAATTTAAAAATTCAGTTTTAGAAGACAGAGTACCTTGGATCTTGATCAGAAAGAAAATTAAAACAGCCATTGCAGATTACCTGCAGAATAACAATTGCTAATGATTATTGAGTACACATGACGAAAGCACCCTTCTAAGTATTTTGCATGCATTAATTTACTTAATCTTTAAAATAACCCTTTGAAGTAGATATTATGCATAACCCTCATTTTACAGAAGAGAAAACCTGAGACAGATTTAACTAATTTAAGTAATTTGCCCAAATTCATACGACAGAGGTTGAGGTTAGAATTTGAATTGTTGCCAGTTCGCCTCAGCAGCCCGTAATGGGTAACCTTACCTTATTCAGCATCTTAATTATGAACACTGAAACATGCATTACTGATAAAAACGTCTGGGGTGCTGATGCCAGAACTATCCTTAGAGAAAATTTCAGTGCTTCTGTGACTTGACAAGAGAAAATGTCAAATAAATGAACACAACATTTTGCTTAAGAATTTTTCAATGATTAAAAACACATACATATGCAGGCTGCTGGACTAGGAATTAATAAAGAAATTAATGAATAAGAAAAGGAAATAATAGAAATGATAAATTGAAGAGCAGGCTCTTCAAAGAGACCAATTAAAATAAACAGAACTGGGTCAATGATACCTCCACAAAATAACAAATTTACAAATACACATGAATGATAATGAAGATATAACTATGTGATAATGAAGATATAACTATAAACTATTGAAGAGATTCAATACTTTATAAAAATATGTTATCTTTTCTATCCTAATAAAACTGAAAACATTCATGAAATGGACCGTTTTGTAGAAAAAATACAATTTACTAGTATGTACTTAAAAAATAGGCAGAACACCTTGATAAACCCATATCTGTTTGAGTCCCTATTTTCAGTTCTTTTAAGTACATACCCAGGAGTGGAATTTCTGGGTCATATGGTAATTATATGTTTAACGTTTTGAGGAATTGCTAAACCATTTTCCACAGCTACTGCACCATTTTACGTTACTACCAGCAATGCACAAGAGATTCCAGTTTCTCTACATTCTCGCCAGCACTTTCTATTTTCTGCTTTTATGTTTAAATTATTATTATACCATCCTAATAGGCATAAAGTGGGTTTGATTTGCATTTCCCTAGTGATTCATGATGTTGAGCATCTTGTCATGTGCGTATTGCCCATTTATTTATCTTCTGTGGAGAAATGCCTAATCAAGTCCTTTGCCCATCTTTTAATTGGGTGGTTTATTTACTGGTTATTGAGTTGGAGGAGTTCTTTATATAGCTGAATAGTAAACCCTTATTGATTTCAATGGTAAACCCTTATTGATTGAGGTATATGATTTCAAATGTTTTCTACCATTCTATGGCTTGTCTTTTCACACTCTTGGTAGTGTCATTTGATCTTGACTAGGACTGCAGGAGACTTCAGTTCCTCATTACATGGGCTTCTCCAAAAGACAGCTGGCTTCTCCCAGAAGGAGCAATCTGAAAGAAAGAAGAAGACATTGCTCTTTGTCTCTGAAGTTGCATGCTATCACGTCCACTGTGTTCATTCAAATCAAGTCCTAAGTGTAGCCCATACTCAGAGGGAGAGAAATTGGGCTCCACTACTTGAAGGACGAAATATAAAATAATCTGTGGACATATTTAAAACCACCACAAAGAAGAGCCTTCAAAAAAAAAAAAAAAAAAAGACAGTGGCCCAGTTGTGTAACTTGTTTTAAGCTTCAAGAAATAGATAATCCAAATATTTAAACAGTTATAGAACACATAAATAAAATTATACCCATACTGAACTTTGCCAGAGATTATAAATGAAAAGAAAATATATCTCTGGCTCATTTACTGATATAAATGCTATTATAAAATCCTAAGTCAAATATTAAATAAATACAATAGAAAAATAATTATGCAAAGTGAACAAGTAGGGTTATTCTAGACATGGTTCAAAATTAGAAAATATGCAGATTTCATGATTCTATAGAAAAACATAACTTTTTAAAATGTCATATAAATATACTGTCATATAAATATACTAAAAAACCATTGTAATTAATGGTCAAAATATAAAAGCATACTTGAAATATAGTTAAAGTTAGAAGGGAATGAACACTTGACGTCCTTCTTACTATTCAGTATTTGTGGAAATTCAAACTGGTAAAAGTGACAATCTGAGACACAGAGAGAGATGTTGATGAGATATACAGAAAAGAGAAAAACATTTATTATTAGCTGGTGGTTGTTTACCTGAAAACCTAAAGAAATTGATTGAAAAGCTATCAGAACTAATTGGAGATAGTAGTATAATATCTAGTAAAAAATAAATATTCATATATTAATTTCTTTCTATAAGTAATCTAGAAAGAAATTTAACAAGAAGTATATAGGATTTATAAGTAAAAAATTTAAAACTTTTTTGGAGATGTAAAAGTGCCAGTAGAAATGGTGGATATAAAATTTTATTTAAAAGAAGATATAATGTTGTGGTGATATTAATTATCCCTAAATTAATATGCAAATGTAATGTATTTCCAATCAGAGTTCCAATGGCATTCTTTTTTAAATTTGACAAGATGATTATAAATCTCACAAGACTCACCAAAAGAATTCCTGAAATAATAATAACAAGAGGGATGGTTGGTACCAGAACGTATCACCAAACAGGAGTGATGTTAAAATATATTTAGGGCCAGGCACAGTAGCTCACGCCTGTAATCCCAGTGCTTTGGGAGGCTGAGGCAGGAGGATCGCTTGAGGCCAGGAGTTTGAAACCAACCTGGACAGTATAGTGAGACCTTATCTCTACAAAAAATAAAAAATTAGCTGGGTGTGGTGGTGCATGCCTGTAGCCCCAGCTATTCAGGAGGCTAAGGCAGGAGGATTGCTTGAGCCCAGGAGTTTGAGGCTGCAGTGAGATGTGATAGCATCCTTGCACTCCAGCCTAGGCAATAGAGTGAGACTTTGTCTCAAAAAAATATATGTGGGTGTGTATATCTATACACACACATAATATATATATATATATTATGTGTATAGACACATAATATATAATATATATATATATTATGTGTACATAATATATAATATATAATACACATATATAATATATAAGACACATAATATATAATATATATGTGTGTGTGTATATATGTATATATATATATATACATATATATATATGTGTGTGTATAGACACATAATATAATATATATATATATATATATATGTTTCATTCTGCCACTCTAGCTTAGCCACAATGAACATATTAAGAGCAACCTCTATTAGGTCAAAAGTCAGGGGACCCCCATGATCCTGAGCTCCTAAGGCAACTTTTAAATGTATGCTAGGATACAGGCAGAGGGAAACACACGTGATGGAGGCATTGTTATATTCTTCCCTTATTCCAGGGAAGAACATGATTGTCATGTTCTTCCCTTATTCAACTTGTTTGTTTGCAGCAGTTTTTAAGATTAAGGTGTTTTTTTTTTTTTGGCATACTTGAAAAGATTTGACAACATAGCTAATACTAAACAGGTTAGCAATAAGTCAAATTCAACCACTACCTAAACATAAAAGTGACTCACTGTGTCTCCAAAACATTCACTGTCATTGCCATTCCCCCATGGTTCTCTCCAGCTTCATGTCACTGTTTTGAGAAGAGCTGGTATATCAGTTAGGATTAGATTCAGCTGCAAAAGACTGGGGGGAAAAGCCACAACAGGATCTTAAGCATAGATAGTAATTTACTTCCATCTTAGGTTAAAAACCCTGAAAGTAGGCAATCCAGGGATCATACATATGGTGACTCCATAATCCACAGAAACCCAGGTTCCTTCTATTTTGCTACTCTGACCTCCTCAAAACGAGAGTCCATCTCATCTTATGGCCCAAACTCCAGCCAGCGCAGAGGTAGAATGGTAGAAGGGAACCCCAACCCTTTTAAAGACACTTACCAGAAGTTGCACAAGACACTCACTCTACTGACATCCCTCTGGCCACAAGTCAGCGTGGCTATACCTGTCTGTAAGCGACGGTGAGAAATGAAGTTTTCATTACAGGTGGCCAACGGCCCAGTTAAAAATAGAAGGTTCAGGCCGGTCGCGGTGGCTCAAGCCTGTAATCCTAGCTCTCTGGGAGGCCGAGGTGGGCGGATCCTTTGAGCTCAGGAGTTCGAGACCAGCCTGAGCAAGAGCGAGACCCCATCTCTACTATAAATAGAAAGAAATTAATTGGCCAACTAATATATATAGAAAAAATTAGCCGGGCATGGTGGCACATGCCTGTAGTCCCAGCTACTTGGGAGGCTGAGGCAGCAGGATTGCTTGAGCCCAGGAGTTTGAGGTTGCTGTGAGCTAGGCTGATGCCACGGCACTCACTCTAGCCTGGGCAATAAAGTGAGACTATGTCTCAAAA
>VSMD01121357.1:0-18509 GCA_008750895.1 Mirza zaza | reverse complement strand
AGACAGAGTCTCACTTTATTGCCCAGGCTAGAGTGAGTGCCGTGGCGTCAGCCTAGCTCACAGCAACCTCAAACTCCTGGGCTCAAACAATCCTGCTGCCTCAGCCTCCCAAGTAGCTGGGACTACAGGCATGCGCCACCATGCCCAGCTAATTTTTTCTATATATATTAGTTGGCCAATTAATTTCTTTGTATTTATAGTAGAGATGGGGTCTCACTCTTGCTCAGGCTGGTCTCGAACTCCTGAGCTCAAAGGATCCGCCCACCTCAGCCTCCCAGAGAGCTAGGATTACAGGCGTGAGCCACCGCGCCCGGCTTGTAGTTCACTTTTTAAGAAAGTGCCAGACTGTTTCCCAAAGTGGCTGTACCATTTACGGCCTTGCTAGCAATGAAGAGAGTTTCCTTCAGGCCCCGTTTTCCTCAGGAGGAAACTTAAGGGTGGAGATATGAACTGACTTAGCCAAGGCCACACAGCTAGTAAGTAGCATAGCTGGACGTGACCGCAGCCATCATGGTTCCAAAGCCTGTGCTCTGGACCCTCACATGATTCATCCTTACCACACTCATTCATTCACTCACTCAATCTTCCTAAAACTATTTACTGAGCCTCTACTATGTGCTGGGCACTATCCTATGTGCTGCTTACTCATTGGTTAACAAAACAGACAGATTCCTCCCCATGTGGGTCTTCCATTCTAGTGAGAGAAATCAGGCGAGAAGACATAGCAGGCAAGTAACTTAGAAAGTATCTTACTAGGGGCTAAGTGCTGGGGAGAAAGATGGTGCAGGACCAGGGAGGTGGAACTGCAGGTCTGCAGGAGACAGCCTGAGTCCCAGGGGCAGTCCCCGCTAGTGCAAAGATTCTGGGGCAGGGATGTGACCAGTGTGTTCGAGGAGCAGTGGGGCCAACAAGGCTGGAGGGAAGCGAAAGAGGGAAGAAGGGAATGAGAGGAGAGCTGCCCAGGGAGGCGAGGGGTGCAAGGTCAGGTGGGGACTCCTAAGGACTCTGGTTTCTACTCCAAGTGAGATGGGGAGCCTTGGAGGAGGTCCTGCAGAGGATGGCAGAGAGTCTAGAGGTGCAATTTCAGCCAGGGTGGTTGCAAAGGGCCTCTGCGCTGGGGGAGACTTGATCCCAATGAGTCAGGGAGTTGAGCATGGGAAGTGCTGAGCTGGCGCACCCCTACTTTCCAGGGGGGATCTGAGGGCACCCAGAGATCAAAAGCTAGGCCTGCAACCCCGGCGCCCAGCCATCCGTTCTGTGAGCCAGACCAGGAGGCCACCGCCTCCCACTGCCCTGCTTCCAGCCTCCCTCTGGGCTTGGAATGCAGCCTCAGAGGCCAAGTCCTGGCACCTCCTGCAGCTCCTTATCTCACCACGCCCAGCACTGTGCCTGGCACAGACCCGGGCTCCATAAATATTTGCTGCCACTCGCCCGGCTGCTCCCAGCCCCCACCACCCTCCCTTCACACCTTTGTCCAAGCTGTGCGCTGCCTTAGCAAATCAGCTCGGTGGGCTCCAGGAGGGAGGAGGTGTTCATGGAAGCAGACGTGGACCCAGGAAGAGGGAAGGGACCCACCTAAGGTCACCAGGAGATGGAGAGATTGGGAAGGAGGGGGAGAGGCAGAGAAGGAGACAGGGTGGCAGGGGGAGAGAGGGAGAGAGAGAGAGAGAGAGAGAGAGGAGAGAGGAAGCTGGGCCGCCTCCAGACTTCTAATAGTGGGATAATAACTGTAGCTACTATTTATTATCTCACCCATTCGCCAGTGCCAGGCACTTCACACACATTATTAACTTGTGTAATCTCCACAACTCTGTCAGTTCCTAGCACAGGCCATGCTCTCTCCTCTCTCAGCCTTGGCAGGTGATTCCTCTCACCCGGAATAACCCCTTAGCCTGCCCTTCAGCCCCCCCTTTAAATGCCCAACCCAAGACCTTCCCTACTCTCTTCTCCTACACCTCCTCCCTCTCTGTCAGTCCTAGCTGTGGGCAGAATTCTAAGACAGCCCCCAAGAACTCCACTCCCAAGGTGGACATGTCTCTTCTCCCAGCCCCTCAGTCGGACGCTGACCTGGGTGCTGCTGTGCAGGTTCTGGCAGGTGGAGTTAGGATTCCAAATCAGCTGACTTTAGGGTAGGTAGGGAGAGGTTCTTTGGTGGGCCTGGACTAATCAGGTGACCCTTCGAAAGGAACGAGGCTTTTCCTGGAGTGTGCATGAGGCAGGATTCCACACAGAGGGATTCCCACTGCTGGCTTGGAAGGTGGAGGGGACCAGGTGGCAGGCCGTGCAGGCAGCCTCTGAAAACCGAGAGTGGGTTCTGGCCGACAGCCAGCAAGGAAATGGGAACCTCGGTCCTATGGCCACAAGGAACCAAATGAATTCGGAAGAGGACTGTGGGCTCCAGAAGAGAGCGTAGCCGGGTCAGCACCCTCATTTCAGCCTGGTGAGACCCTGAGCAGAGAACCCAGTCAGGCAGTACTGCTGCAGTCCCCAACCCCCGAGGCCATGGACTGGTACCAGTCCGGACGCTGTTAGGAACTGGGCCGCACAGCAGGAGGTGAGTGGCAGGTGAGTGAGCAAAGCTTCGTCTGTATTTACAGCCACTCCCTTTCAATCACCCCCCACACCGGTCGTGGAAAAATTGTCTTCCATGAAACCAGTCTCTGGTGCCAGAAAGGTTGGGGACCACTGCCAGACTTCTGACCCACAAAAACTGTGAGCTGACAAATGGGTGCTGTTGGAAGCCGCTACATCTGGGGAAATCCGTTATGCAGCATAGAAAATGAACGCGGTCTTCCCGTTTTGTTTCCTTCCTGGAGCACACCATCCAAGTTGGCTTCTTTATTTGTGTAAAGCGTTTCAAATCCATCAGTCTGTGTTAGTTTCCTAGGGCTGCCACAACAAAGTAACACAAGTCAGGCGGCTTAGAACAACCGAAATTGTCTCGCAGTTTTGGAGGCCGGAAGTCTGAGATCAGGCAGGGCTGGTCTCCCGCTGAAACCTGTGGGGAGATCCTTCCTCGCCTCCTCTGAGCTCCTGGTGGTTGCCAGCAATCTCTGGCCTGCCCGGGCTTGCAGCTGCTGCCCCTCGACCTCTGCCTTCATCGTCGTATGCATCCTCCCTGTGTGCATGTCTGTGTTCCAATTTCCCCTTCTTATGTGCACGCCAGTCATATTGGAGCGGGCTCATCCTTGTCCAGGATGACCTCATGTTAATTACATCTGCAGCAGCAGTGTTTCAAATAAGGTCACATTCTGCAATACTGAGGGTTAGGCCTGCACCATGTCTTTTGGGAGGGGGGTGCAAAATTCAACCCATAACACCATCCTACCTGCAAATGCAACTTGCCAGGGTGCAAACATTGGCAGAGTTTTGCCACTGGGGTCCTAGAGCCTGGAACATAATAGATGCTCAAAAAACATTTTTTTGTGTGTGTTAAATTATTTGATGAATTATTTTTCTGGGCCTCTTTCCTCACTGTCTCCTTCTCATTTGCTCTTCAGTTTAGTTTATCCACTGGCCATCCCTCAGCCCTCACTAGAGCGTGAGGGTCACCACCGTGTCTCCAGCCCCTGATGCACGGGAAACACACAGCACATCATTGTCCAACAAATGAGTGGGGTGAGAATTATAACCTAACCCACCCCCATTTTACAGAGGAGGAAACTGAGGTTCAGGAAGGTCAAGTGACTTGTTCAAGGTCACAAAGGGAAGTAGCAGAGAAAGTTTCAGTCAAGACAGACTTACTTATCAGTGCCTGTTCCAATAATAATAATAATAGTAATGGCCAATAGCTAACACTTACACAAAGTCCTTTATATGCTGCGGTGGACAGCTTCTGATACAAGCCCCAATGACCCCTGCCTCCTCGTGTTCACGCTCTTGAGTAATCCCTTTCTCCAGAACATGGGTTGGACCTAGTGACTCCTAATAAATAGAATAGGGGAACAGCAATGGGTGTCACTCTCACGATTAGGTTATAAAGGACTGTTACTTCCGTCTCTTGCTTCTATCTCTCTCTCCCCCCCTCTCTCCTGTTTGGCTTCCTTGCTTTGATGGAACCAGCTGCCGCGCTGTGGGCTGCCCCATGGAGAAGCCTTTGTGGTACAGAACCGGGGGCAGCCTCTATCCGACAGAGAGGAAGTGAGACCCTCAGTGCAACAGCCTGTTAGAAACCGACTCCAGGCATTAGTGAGCTTGGAAGCAGATCTCGCCCCAGTCGAGCCTTTGGATGAGACCTCAGCCCTGCTGCTACCTTGATGGCAAGTTTGTGAGAGTCCCTGAAGCAGAGGACCCAGCTAAGTTGTATCCAGCCTCTTGACCCAGAGAAATCATGAGATATAAAATGTGTGTTGTTTTGAGTGATGAAATTTGAGGGATAAATGAATACACATGTATGAACCATTTAATTTCCATAGCAAGCCTATGTGATTTATACTATCATCATCTTCATTTTACAGAGAAGGGAACTGAGGCACAGAGAGGCATAAATGTTTGTCCAAGGGTAGTAAGTGGCAGAGGTGGGGTGTACAAGCAGCTAGCCTGGCTCCAGGGTTCACACTCTCAGCCACTGCACTGTCGTTGTTGTTGTTGTTATATAATGACTGCCATTTGTCAAAAGCTTTCCCTTAACCAGTTCCTTCACAAGGTTCTCTGCATGTGCCTAGCCTTCATAGCCACTCAATGTGATATATCTTCGCTTTCCTAGAAGTATGTATATTTTTGAATTTCAGTTGCAGAGGGTGGTGTTGATGCCACATTGACATCATTGGTCCTTGCCGTTGCCAAACTGCAGCCCGGCCAGGAGAGAGCTGGACTAACCACCTAACACCTGCCCTTTCACATCTTTAGATCACCTGCTAAAGCTTCCCCTTGGCTGAGCCCAAAGAAAAGCAGATGGAGTCCAGTTGTCTACATACCTTCCAGCCAGGACAGGTCACCTGGACAGAGTGGAGACTTGGATGGGAAACAGAAGGCAGCAGCATCTCCAGATTGCCTGCTCCCCACCACACACATGACGTGGCAAAGGGCTTGTGGGAAAATCTCTCTGGGGTGTGTACCCAGAAGAGGAATCAGACTCAGGGGTTGGGTCTCACTTCCACTGTATCTTCCTTCTCATTCACCAGTCTACCCTCCCTCAGCAATGCCTCCGAGTCCCCATTTTCCCGCACCCCCAACCACTTCCTAACGCCTGCCTATCAGATGGGTGTCGAATGGGACCTCCCCGCAGTGGCTTAGCAGATTGTGGGTGATGGTGGGCGAGGTCTGCCCCAGATGCAGTCAATGAAGAGGACATTGGCACAGGATGCAACAACAGTAATAAAACTGACCAAAACTGTGGGTCGCTTTGCACTTTCACCAAGTGCTGGCAATTGTAAACAACATCCATGATAGAATATTCCTCCCTGAAAAACACCTTTTGTTGGTCTAAACATTTGCTGCTGCTACTGTTATCATGAAGTTTTAAATATATACAAATATGTTTGCATGTATATATGTATACATATATACAATATATACATATACACAAATGTGCATATATACATAGATAATTAGTACATTTTTATTATTTTTAATTTCTTATCCTTTAATAAGCATTGCATTACACACAGAAGTTAATTCAGACTCCAGTTTTACAGTTGGCCCCAAGAGCAAGGACATGCATTCATTTTGGGAGGAAGTTCCCCAAACAGTTGGATTCGTTCAAGTTCAATACATGGAATTTTTGCCTCCACTACTCGCGGTGCTACACATTCCTGCTTTGTTGAAAGTGGTCATTTTGAAATAAACCTTGACAACACAGTGATTGTAAAGACAAAGACACAGAGCTAGAGTAACTTCCATAGGGGTCCCTGGGGTTCGAATTTGTGTATAAAGTTTATAAAATCAAAACAGAGTACCAACTGCGAGGTACAATTTTTTAATATGATAAGTGAAAATTTTAGCTCATACCTGAGATATTTACTGAATTTGAATTAACACCTCTAAAATTGAAAAATATTCTTCTTTTTTCATCTCTAGTTGTTTCAAACTAAAAAACAAATCTGGACAAGGATGACAAAGGATGACTGGAAATAATTTTGTTATATGTGGGAGAGTTTCTTATAAAACTAAACATACTGTTAGCATACTGAAGGAAGCTAAAGCGAGGCATCCCAGGGTCAGATTGGCCGAGACCCCAAGTCAGCAGAACGGGAGCCCATTGCTTGTTCCCACAATTAGCAGGACGTGGCTTGTTGACCGGCTGAAGGAACTATGTCTCCAGGCAAACGACCAAGAACCTGTGGCCTTGCATGCAAGCCAAGGTTGCATGGTAACCAGCACTCAGTGCTAGGCACTTGCAAGACAGTTTAGGATTCAAGGTCTCGCACTCGAGCCGAGATTGTTTGTTATCCGAAAGTGGTGCAAAACATCAAAGAGATCTCTTGTAGAAGGCCATGCTTTTAGCTTTGACTGGAAAAGCAGGTGTTGTTGGCCGTGGGAAGTCACGTACCAAAAAGTAGCTGGGAAAGTAGCTGGCATGAGAAAATAGCTGCGGGACGCTTGCCCAATTAAACTGTATATAATAAATTGACGAGCACTTTTCCAGTGCTGCAGTCTGAAACTGTCTCTTGTCTCTGTGTCCTTTTTTTCTTCCTCGACTGCAGCCAATTCTATCTGTCTGAGTATTATGTATATGTTCTGTGTATGTCATCCCCCGTCTGTAATCGGGCCACGACAGCATACAGTTCAACAATCGAATTTCTTGATATCTGCTCAAACGAGTTGAAAACTTATGTCCACACAAAATCTCACCTGTGAACATTTATAGCAACCTCATTCATAATTGTCAGAACTTGGAAGTAACCGAGATTTCCTTTGACATGTGAATGCATAAATCAACTGGGGCACATCCATGCAATGGAATATTATTAAGCCATGAAAAGAAATGAGTTATGAAGCCATGAAAAGATATGGAAGAACCTTAAATGCATACTCCTGCATGAAAGAAGCCAACCTGAGGAGGCGTCCTACTGCACGATTCCTACTCTATGACGTTCTAGAAAAGACCAAACTATGGGGATGGTGAAAAGATCAGTGGTTGGTTGCTGGGGTAGGGAGGGATGCAGAGGTGGAGAACAGAGGATTTTAGGGCAGTGAAATATGACACTATGATAGTGGAGATATTAAACATTTGTCAAAACCCATAGCATGTACAACAGCAGGAGTGAACCCTCACGCAGACTGTGGGCTGTGGGTGGCAATGGTGTGTCAGTGTGGGTTGGTCGATTGTGACAAACGCACTGCTCTGGTGGGGACGCTGACAGCAGGAGAGGCTGTCCCTGTGTGTGTGGCAGAGGGGATGTGTAGGAACCCTCTGTACCTTCTGCTCAGTTGTGCTGTGAACCTAAAACTGCTCTAAAAAATAAAGTCTGATACCTTGAAAGAAAGAAAGGAAAAAAAAGCCCATGAGTCCAGAAAGAGATGCTACTGATTGTTACATGATTATTACTGAAAATCGTTCTGTTATATACAGGAAGAGGGGTGTTAAAAATAATCCGGGTGGGCCGGGCACGGTGGCTCACGCCTGTAATCCTAGCACTCAGGGAGACCGAGGCAGGTGGATTGCTCGAGGTCAGGAGTTCGAAACCAGCCTGAGCAAGAGCGAGGCCCTGTCTCTACTATAAATAGAAAGAAATTAATTGGCCAAACTAATATATATAGAGAGAAATCTAGCTGGGCATGGTGGCGCATGCCTGTAGTCCCAGCTACTCGGGAGGCTGAGGCAGGAGGATCGCTTGAGCCCAGGAGTTTGAGGTTGCTGTGAGCTAGGCTGACGCCACGGCACTCACTCTAGCCTGGGCAACAAAGTGAGACTCTGTCTCAAAAAAAAAAATCCAGGTGTCTAACAGGTCATGTTTTCTGTGGTCTCCCTCTTACTAGAATGCAGGATCTGCCAAGCCAGGTACTTTTCTTAGAGCTTTATTGAGATGTAATTCACATACCACACAATTCACCCACTTAAAGTGTACAAATCAGGCAGGATGTGGTTCCCACCTGTAGTCCCAGCTATAGGGAGGGAGACTGAGGCAGGAGACTCCTCCTTGAGCCCAGGAGTTCCAGGCTGCAGGAGCTATGATTGATTTATTACTTATAAATATTAATAAAGTGTACAAATCTATGGTTTTTGGTATAGTCACAGAGTTGCGCAACTGTCAACACAGTCAATTTTAAAACATTTTCATCACCCCAAAAAGGAACATTGCACCCCTTAGCTGTCACCCCAATACCCCACTCCCTGCTGCCCAAGCCCGAGGCAGCCACTAATCTGCTTCCTGTCGTTATACGTCTGCCTGCCAGCGCTGGGTGCTGTTAACTTTGCTCTCTGCTCTGCAGGTCCCAGAACCTGCAACACTGCTTGATATATGGTAGCAGGGTAGGCGTTCAATGGTTATTTAATTAATCTTCTTGTTTTAATTGGAATCCCAGGCATGGCTGGACTGGACTCTCTTGTTTACCCATTCGCTGGGTCTCTGTCCAGAGGCCCCTTCCTGAACCCCACCCATCATCCCTTCGAGACCATTTAGAGCCACTTCTGGGCTCCCCGCTGTCACCTCTGTTCAAACAGGTACACCCTGTTTTATAACTGCCTGCATCCTGGTCGGTGGTACCTTCCAGAAACCACAAGGGCAGGGATAGATTCTGTCAGCCTGGCTCCCAGGGCCCAGCCCCAGCTCAGGAAATGTGTGTTGAATTTGAACTGAAATGAGAGAAGACAGCAACCTTGACCTACATCTGCCCCCAGCTCCTGGCCCACAAACATCGACAAATAGCAGAGAGGCCGACGGTGTGAAAGGCAGAGTCGGGCTGAGCATACGATTTCCCTCCGCCGCTGACCTGCGGCAGGACGCTGGGAGGAGACTTCATCTCCACGAGTCTCCCTTTCCTCAACTATGCAACGGCGCTAATAATAGGACCACCTCCCCGGGGTGCTGTGGGGATTAGCGCCGGGGCTGGCATTACCCAGTGTTCAGTCAATGCTCGATATAATTATTGTTAATCACATGGGATTTACGAAGGCGTTACACACCCACTGCCTTTGGCCGTCCGTTCCTCCCCTCGTTCCGCACACATTTCCTGAGAAACGAATCCAGTGTGTGCTGGACACTCTGAGTCCTTTCGTGTGACCCAGGTCGGGGGGGAGATGGGGTGAGTGGGAAATAAGGCAGAGCAGGCGCCAGCTCCAGAAGGGCTCAGAGGCCCCGCTGGGGAGCTTGGACTCTATCGGGAGGGCAGTAGGGAGCCATGGGAGGCTGTTGAGAACGGGAGGGACCAGATCAGAACCCAAGTGTTATTCACAGAAAGATACCTTTGGGGTGGCGAGTGGGCACTCCAGGGGAGGGACTGGAGGCTGGGAGGCGGCTGGGGCAATGGTCCCCACAGGAGAGGAGAGCAGGAGGCCTGGAGAGCAGCCCACGGGGGTGGAGAGTGTGATGATTCTTAGCCTGTGGTCTCCAGGCTTCCAGAGAGGCACGATGATGGATGGACTTCAGCGGGGTCTTTAATCCCCAATGTTGTCAGCCAAACTGTGTGTTTCCATTTCTACAAAAGTAAATAGAAACAAGGCAAAAATAGTCTTGATGACATGTTTTCTTTCACTCAACACAGTCGATTCTCCTTGTTTATGGCAGTTGTGTTCCATAAACTTGCTGATAACATCAAATTGCCAAATGCAGAGCCCCTGCCCCTGGGGGCAGTACAAGGTTGGTTTCCCCAGAGCCTCTGGTCACAACATTTTCATCGACCAATCAACACATAACTTTGTTTATTTGTGTGTTTCTCTTTAAAGACAACTTTTAGCCTGGGCATGGTGACTCATGCCTGTAATCCCAGTGCTTTGGGAAGCTGAGGTAGAAGGATCCCTTGAGGCCAGGAGTTGGGCAACACAGCGAGACCCTGTCTCTACAAAAAATTTAAAAAATTAGCTGGGCCTGATGGTGCACCTCTGTACTCCCAGCCACTTGGGAGGCTGGGGCAGGAGGATCACTTAAGCCCAGGATGGAGGCTGCATGAGCTATGATCAGACCACTGCACTCTAACTGGGGTGACAGAGTGAGACCCTGTCTCTTAAAAAACAATTTAAAAAAGGACACATTTCAAATATATATGTTGTTGATTCACTGAAGTCGAACTCAGGGCCACTAGCAATATAACTCATGCCCCCAAACAGTTCATTTAACACATAGATTTTCCCTGTAAGGCACCTCCCAGCCTCCCTGGAGCACTCAAGGGACCTCTGACAGCACTTTGGCACTAAGCGTAGGGGCCATTTGAAACTGCAGAATCACCAACAAAATGCACAACAATGAGAACGTCATGGCACTAACATGAAAATGACCCTTGCTTATAGGATGGGCTGAAACAGGAAGGCAGAATGTCACCTTGTTCACCTCAGCTGGGGACGTGTACATCCTCAACTCAAATTTTTCACAGTTCTGTGAATGCCACAAAAGCACTATGCTTTTGTTGTTGTTCTTTCCTCTTATTATTATTTATTTTAAATTGGCAAATAAAAATCATATATATTTATCATGTATAGCATGATTTCTTTTTAGAGATAGGGTCTCACTCTGTTGCCCAGGCCGGAGTGCAACGAGCTATTAATATGATGGCACAATCATAGCTCACTGCAGCCTTGAAGTCCTGGACTCACCAGCCCAAGTACCTGGGACTACAGGCTTCCATCACTGCACCCCGATAACGTGATTTTATATATATGTATATATACTTATACACACACACTGTGGATTGGCTAAATCCAGCCAATTAACATGCATTGCCTCATCATGTACATATCATTTATTTGCAGTGAGAACACTTAAAATCTACTCTCTGAGCAATTTTTAAGTATACAGTACCTTGTTATTACCTATAGCACCATACTGATTTGTGGGTTACCAATAAATTTTAAGGAGTGGTTAAATATGCACATAATGAGGTCGACTGTATACCCCCAACGTTATCATGTCAACATGTAATTGGTATAAAAATTATCAAGGAGATAGTCCACATTCTTTCTTTTCCAAACTCGGAGTCTATTTTATGCTGACAGCACATCTCAATCCAGAACATCCATGATTCAAGTGCGTAAGAGCCACTCATGGCCAGCAGTTTCAGTAGGAGACAGTGCAGACTCTAGCTTTCCTCTGATTCCCACAGGGTTCTATGAATTCAAACAAATAAAAATAAAAAACGGATGCCAGATGCAACCACCCTGGAGAGCCATGTGACATCATCTAGGAAAGCCACACATTTTCTTATCCTCTGACCCAGGAATTCCACTTTAAGGACAATGCCCCAGGGGGGAAAAAATGTGCCACTTAGCACAAGGCAACATGTATAAGAATATTCTTTGCTCCCCTGCACACAGGAGCACAGGATTGGAGAACTCTAAAGCCCAGCATCAGAAGAATGGATCCACTGAAGACCATATGTCCACACCCTAGAACCTTAAACATCTTTGCCAAGGAAATAACCTGAGCTACATGTGACAACCCCGGGGGAAACTCACAAGCTCAGTGAGGAGCTGGAGAGGACAAAAGCAAGCTGTGGAAGGTCGTGGACGTGATACTATTTATACAACATTAAAAACATGCAAGGCGATACCCTCCAGCAATGATGGATTTATACATATGTACCAAAAGTCTTTATTTATTTGTTTATTTTTAATTTCTAGTTTTTAAACAGTGGGAGTGGAGAAGGAACAAAGAAATCTGAAACTGGTTGTGATCAATTTGTTGTAAACACCACTGCCCGGACCAGCTGCAGAAGTCTTTTTAAATCAAAGAATAACAAACACCTCATTTGGGAGAGTGGTTACTTCTGGGAGGGAAGGGAAGGATCTGGGAAGGAGAGCTCTCACCAAGGGTTTCAGTTATCTTTGGGAAGTTATATTTCTCAATCACGCCGGTGGATATGTGCACGGATGCCCGTTATATTTGGGGGGATAGTTTTCGTGTGTGTATGCCTGAAATATTTCATTGCATGGAGAATCGCAGTGAGGTTTTGTGCTGTGTGTGAGCAGCTCAGAGATGACAAGAGTCAGCCCACGTGGCCTGTCTATGCCTTGGAAAATAATAATTCCTACATCATAGCTAGATAGATGACGAGGGTTAAATGCGATTATTGTACAGGTGTGTAAAGCTCCCAGAAAAGTGCCTGGAAAGTGATAACAAATCCATAAGAGGATTTGTTCATGATAATAATAATAATAATATTAAGCACCCAGCTATACTCAGTGCTATGATTTGTGTTTTCATCCATTATCGCATTTAGCAATATTTGTTAAAAGTATGTGCTGTGTAGTAGAGAGAAAACAGCATGACTGTCTCAAAACAGGAGCAAAGACTGCCCGGCTTTGTCAAGAAGGTTGGTTAACTGCACCATGATGATTGTTAAAAGCCAAGATTTTGATTTACTAGTTTATAATTGTATTTGTTCTAGAACAAAACAAATTAATTTAATGTTATGGCTTCTTTGCTTTTTTTCTTTTTTGGCCTGAGGATGGGATGGGATGGTGGGTGGGGTAACTAACTCAACAATCTTTGAAGTGTAAATTAACTTTTTACATGTTCTTTCAGTATATATCTTATCCATTGAATTTACTTGAAAATATACATAATATATAAGTAATTTATTATATGTGAGATATACTACTGTCTATATAATTTACTATATATGGTAGTATAGCTAATATAATTGTTCTAGATATCGTTATCATGTACATTATATTATGCATTATACATATTAAATTTTTTTAACAATATTGCACTGGGTAGGAGCTGTGGTTACCTTCACTTCATACAGGAGGAAACTGAGGCACAGAGGCAGCTGGACACTTGTCAGCATGCACTGGACAAAGCCAGGAGTGGACAAAGCCCAGAGAGGGTCACAGAAGGAGCCCTTGGGGTCTGGGGGCACGAGGGGTGGGGCAGGGGAGAGGTGAGAGGCTGGAGGCCAGCTTTAAAGAGGGGTGTGAATGTGCCCTGAGGTCAAGACTGCAACCTCCCCCACCCACACCTGCACACCGAGGTCACTCCGGGTGACCCCGCAGAGTGGCGTTACTAAATGGGGAGGTGCAAAGCTCCCCGGATCATCGGTGAGCCTCTGGGGGAGGGCTGAAGGCCTGCAGTGTCCCCTCTCACTCTCCTCCCAGGGGACCCAGGTGGCCGGCCCTCCAGCCTGACCTTTCAGCTGTAGGGCTTGTAGCAGATGCCTCTGCAGTCTCGGCAGCCCTGTGCCATGCACAGCCAACCCCGGGCCCTGGTGGAGGGAGTCCACTTGAGCAGACACCTGAGGTCTGTCTCCCAGAAGCTGACGGTCAGGGGCCAGAGAGGAGCCCTGAGACCCCAGACCCTTCCCGAAGCCCCACTCTGGCTCTACCTGGCTGTGTCCCTGTGGCCAGTGACTCTGTTTCTCCATGCCTCAGTTTCCCAATCAGTACAGTGGAAACCATCATTCTACTCACCCAGGGCATTGGGAGGACTCCATAAATTCTTGGATGAATGAGAGAGAGAGAGAGAAAGGGAGGGAGGGAGGGAGGGAGGGAGGGAGGGAGGAGCCCGGGCCGGCACCTCGTAACCATCGAGTCAATAATCATCACTGTATTATTTTATTTTAAATTTTTGAATAAGTAACACACACGCATGGGAAAAGTTCAAATCATGGAAATGGCACAGTGATTAAAAAGTTCCCTGAAAGCCATATAGGATATTGATTCCTGACTCAACTAATGTAAATAAGGACTTTAAAAAAGAGAGAAATTGACTACAGACTGGTTATTAGCTGATTTTAATAAATTATTGTTAATGTCATTAAATATGATACTTGTAGTGGAGGTGGACATTTTTCTTACTTCTACAGAGAGATGAGCACCCAAGTGTCTTGGAACAATTTATCCCTGATGCCTGCGGTTTATTTTATAACTTGCAGTATTTTATGAGGGAAATTTCAAACATAACCAAAAATAGAGACAGCAATGAAATGAGCCCCTGGTTCTCGAATAGTAACACTTACCTGCCCCCCTCCAATTTTATTTTCTTTTGCTGGAGTATTTTAAAGCAAATACATGTCATTTCCACCCAAGAAGATTTCAATAGGTTATAATTTCCTTTAAAATAATTTGTGTGTCCCTGGCGTTCTTCCTACTTTTCTGTAGGTTTGCAACTTTTCCCAAGCTACCCTCGGAAAACCCAAAGAGCAAAGGAAGTTCCACCTCTGTCCCCACTCGAGCCCTGTCCAGCTCCCCCGCCAGGGCCGGTTTCCTGTGAATCCTTCCAGAGCCTTCGCAAAGCTGTTGTTGTGCGTCTTTATTAATAGCAGGGTTGTAGTAGTGGTGGAAACGCGAGTGGGGCGGGCGGCAGGGCTCTGAGTCACACAGACCTGGCCCGGGGCCGCTCCCCTCCTGACCTGTAAGGCGATCGCCTCTCGGAACCTCAGTTTCCTGCTCTGTGAACTGGGGATGAATAACTGACCCCTCGGGCAGCTGGGAGGATCCAGTGCGAAGCCCCCGCGTCGGTCCAGGCCCCACAGGTGCTGAGACGCGACAGTGCCTCGGTCCCCAGTGCGGCTCACAGCTGTCTGAGCTCCGGGACTGAGGGAGGAGGGGCGGCGGCCTGGGTCCCTGGGTCTGAGGGAGGAGGGCCTGGGGGGCCAGACTGCCAGGTCTGAGGGAGGAGGCCCTGGGACCTGGCCCCCTAGTGTTAAGGAGCAGGGCTTGGGAACTGTCCCCTGGTTCCTGGAAACCAGCACTCCGGGCCCAGGAAGGAAGACAGAAGCCCTCAGCCCCAGGCCTGTCGTCCCAGCTCAGGTGTGTGACTCTTCCCCACCTTTCTCCTCTGTCCTCAGTCCTGGACCTTGGGGGTTCACAATATGTTTTGTCCCCTCTGTCCTGGGACCAGAGCCCAGAGTCCAAGCCGGTCTAAGTTTGGAAGGGGGAGGGAGGGGGCAGCGGCCAGACGGGGTGAGGGAGGGGTGTGGGGGGACAGGATGTCTCTGTCTCTGAGCTGTCACACACACCCCTGTCCCAGGCCCAGAGAAAGGGAGGGACAAAGGCTTTGACAGAGAGTCGGGAACAAAGCGAGGAGAGAGACGCAGAGACACGGGGGACAGCGAGATGCCCAGAGGGAGGCAGAGAGGGGGGCAAACACAGGCAGAAAGAGGGAAGGAGGGAGGCAGAAAACAGAGTGTGGGGACCCCTGATAGGCAGGGTCAGTGGTGAAAGAATGGGCAGAGTGTGGGGGCAAGAGAGGGCTGGGGACCAACAGACAGGACAGGGAGAGGGAGTCCAGCCCAAAGGTGGGCCGGAGACGGGGAGGGTGGAGGGGGAGGTTGACATAGAAGGAAAGTGGCTGAGACTGGCTGAAGAGGGGTGAGAGGGAGGAAGGGGAATAAACAGGCAGTACAGAGAGGGACACGGACCCAGAGGGAGACAGAGTCGGACAGACAGGGGGAGACGGAGGCAGACCTGCTGACGGGCTCCCGGCCCTTGGCTCTGCGCAGCGAGGACCTGTGGGTGCAGGGGGCTCGGGGGGCTGGTTGCTCTCTGGGGAGCCCAGACAGGGGGTCCCTGCCCAAGGGCCAGCCAACACCAGGCGACCCTGAGATGGAGCCCAGGGCCCCTGAGACCCCTGAGGATGGGGATCCAGAGGTGAGAGACGGGAGACAGGGGAGGAAGGGGGGGCAGGGAGACGGGCTGGGGGAAACAGAAAGACCTCAGAGACCCGACACAGGGAGGCAGAATAAAGGAGACCCAAGGAGACATGGCAAAACTGAGGCCCCAGAAAAATGACCTCAGAAACAAAGGACAGGATGCAAAAGGGAGAAGATCACGGAGAGAGAGAGATGCGGGTAGCACGAGAGGGGTGTGGGCTGAGGGTGCAGCCCCAGCTGGGGTTGGGGGCTTCTGGCCCACTCCTACAGATGGGGACAGGCGGGGCCTCTGAGACAATGACCCCTAACCCTGCCAGGACACAGAAACAGGTGGCCCGAGGCTGGGTGAGTCATTGTGACTCATCCTCCTCTCTGGGGACAGTGACCCCTGTCTCCTGCCCCCACCCCCATCCCCAGGCTGGGCCTCCGACCTCCTCCCCTGCCACTCTCAGCAGACCCCAGACTCACCCCCTTCCCTGCCCTGCCCCTCCCCCATAGGAGGACACAGCCACGGCCCTCCAACGGCTGGTGGAGCTGACGGCCACCAGGGTGACCCCAGTGAGGAGTCTGCAGGTCCAGTACCGCCTCATCCGAAAGCTGGGCTCCGGCTCCTACGGCCGTGTGCTCCTCGCCCAGCCCCGCCAAGGGGGTGAGTTCGGCCACCCAGGGGCAGACTCCCAAACTTCTCTCAGCAAGGGCTCCTGGAAGCCTCCCAGACAGGGGCCATTCCCAGGAGCAGCTGACGGGGACCCTTCTTGATGGGGACTCTCAGAAAATTAGGAGCTCTGCAATCTTGTGGGAAAGAGAGGTCACCCAGAGGGGGTAAGTGTCTGCCTAGGGTCCCACAGCAGGGCAGGCATGCAACTTGGAACCCAAGTCACCACCATGTCCCTTGCTTTATGGGAGAGGAAACTGAGGCCCAGACAGGGTGAGGCAGCTGTGCAAGGCCACACAGCCATCTGAGGCAGAGCGGGAGGGACCCTCGGGGAAGGTCTTCTCCAACCCACACCTCACAAGTGAAGAAACTTGCTTTGCCCACAAGAAGCCTGAGGCTCAGAGAGGTTAAGCGGTTTGCCTAAAGTCCCACAGCAAGGCCAGAGCCGCCTGAGTTACCCACTGGCCCTGTCTCCCCATCAGGTCCAGCCGTGGCTCTGAAGCTCCTGCGTCGGGACTCGGTCCTGAGAACCACCTTCCTGAGGGAGTTCTGTGTGGGCCGCTGCGTCTCCTCACATCCAGGCCTGCTGCAGACCCTGGCAGGGCCCCTGCAGACCCCCCGATACTTTGCCTTCGCCCAGGAGTATGCGCCCTGCGGGGACCTCAGCGGGATGCTCCAGGAAAGGGTGAGGCAGGCGGGAGACAGAGGCTGGGACCGCTTCTCCCAGGTCCAGCTCTGTCCCAAACCCCAGTTCTAGCTCCAACCTTGGCCCCAAATGACCTCCCCTTTTCTAACTCTCGATGCAATTCCATGCCTCACCCCACCCCAATCCACCCAATCACCAACACAGCTGGATGGGCAGGGAGCTGGGAGTGGGCTCGGATGGGCTGGGGCTGAGGCAGGACGTGGGGATGGACACAGAGCTGGGATTTTAGTTGGCATTGGAATTAGGATGTGAGCATGGACGGAGGTGGGTGGGTTGGGTTTAGGGTTGATTATAGATTGGTAATTCATGGGTATGGAAAAAAGCATGAATAGGGTTGCCAAGGGAGGCAGAGATGGCTGAAGATGTATATATAGACCGAGTGGAGGTGGGCTGTAACGGGGTTTCCTCTAGAAAGGAGCCCAGGTCAGGACTGAAACCATGAAACTCTAGGGCCTCTTGACTTTGAAGATTAGGGGTGGGGATATTTCTAGAAATAGACTTTGGATTTCAGATAGGGTTGGGGGTAAACAGAAGGAAGGAAAGAAGGAAGTGAAGGAGGAAGAAGGATCTATGTATGTATGGATGGATGGATGATGGACAGGTGAGTGGATAAATGAATGGATGGATGAGTGGGTGGCTGGCTGGCTAGTTGGCTGGGTGGATGGGTGAGTGGATGGATGAATGGATGGATGGATGGATGGATGGATGATGGACAGATGAGTGGATGGATGGGTGAGTGGATAGATGAATGGATGGATAAATGGGTGGAGGCTGAGATGGCTGGATGGATGGACAAGTGGATGGATGGATAGGTGGATAACAGATGGATGAAAGGAAGCAATGAGGGATGAGTGGATGGATGGATGGGTGAGTGGATGGATGCATGTGTGCATGGATGGATGGAAGGATGGAGGGATAGGTGGATAGATGGGTGGATGAAAGGAAACAAGGAAGGATGAATGGATGGATGTTGGATATGAAATTTGATTAATTTATTGGATTGCTGACTGGTTGTAGGCATGTATGTTGAGTGAACGCATTGTTGAATACCGTTGGATGGATGGATGGTTTCATGGATGGATTGCTGGCAGCTGAACGAATCAATTATCAATCAATTGATGAAGTAAACTGGAGGGCTGTAGAACAGGCTCTGAGTTAGAGATGGGATCTAGATGAGTATGGGACTAGGATTAGGGTAAATTTGGGATCTGGGTTCTCACCAGAGATCTGGGTGGTCATTTGAGAGGCGAAATATAAGAAATGTTCAGAGTAGGTCTGAATAGTTCTGAGTCTTTTAACTAGGGTTAAGAGAACTTTTGAAAGAAGCTCAAAGAAAGAGCTTCTGGTTAGAATTGGGGTTCCAGCGGGGAAAACAGCTGGGAGTTGGTCTGGGGCAGTACAGATAAGGGTGCAGGCTATGATCCAGAGGAGGGCGATCCAGAAGAGGTCTTTGGGAGGGTG
>VSMD01121356.1:0-22935 GCA_008750895.1 Mirza zaza | reverse complement strand
TTTTTTTTTTCTTTTTTTGGTTCTTTGACCATAGCTGGGAAAGTTTCTCCACTTATAAGGACTCATTAGATTAGGCCTACTTGGATAGTCCAGTATAATCTCCCATCTCAAGATTCTTAATTTTTTAATCACATGCAAAAGTTCCTTTTAGCTATATAACCTAACATATTTACAGTTTCCAAGGACTAGAATGTGGACATCTTGGGGAGACCATTTTTCTGCCTACAATACCAATATTCCAATCTTTCTCTTTGTTTCTTTTTTTAAAAAAATTATTTCAGAATATTATGGGGGTATAAACGTTTTGGTTACATAAATTGCTTTTGTACTATTCGAAGCAAAGTGTGCCCATCCCCCAGATAGTGTGCATTGTACACGTTAGGTGTGAATTCACCTATGCCCTCCTCTCCCCTCCTAGCTGCTTGATTTCCAATGAACGTTATTTCCCTATGTGCATAAGTGTTGATTGATTAGTTCCAATTTAATGGTAAGTACACATGCTGTTTGTTTTTCCATTCTTGTAATATTTCTCTTAGAAGAATGGTCTCCAGTTCCAACCAAGATAATACAAGAGGTATTAGTTCACCTTTTTATGGCTGAGTAGTACTCCATGATATACATATACCAAGTTTTATTAATCCATTCATGTATTGATGGGCACTTGGGTTGTTTCATATCTTTGCAATTGTGAATTGTGCTGCTATAAACATTCGAGTGCATTTTTATAGAATGTCTCTTTTTCCTTTGGAGTAAATATCCAGTAATAGGATTGCTAAATCAAATGGTAGTTCTACATGTAGCTCTTTAAGGTATCTTCATATTATCTTCCATAGAGGTTGTGCTACTTTGCAGTCCCACTAGCAGTGTATGAGTGTTCCTATCTCTCTGTACCCATGCTAACATTTGCTGTTTGGGGACTTTTTGAGAAAAGCTATTCTCACTGAAGTTAAATCATATCTCATTATGGTTTTGATTTGCATTACCCTGATGATTAGGGATGTTGAGCATTTTTTTAATGTTTTTTGGCCATTGGTTTATCTTCTTTCTCTTTGAATGTTCTGTCCTGACAGTTAAGCCATCCACAACTGCTCATCTTAACCATGGTCCACTTCTCTTTCCATACAAAGTATATGATTAGGTATATAACCTGACAATCAGACCATTAAGAAGTTTTTCTGTCACGAATTTTTTAATACTGTTATTGAGTAGGGCTATACTGCAGCCATTAACCAGTTTCTGATTGCACCAAAGCATCGGACAACCCACTGGGGATTCTTCTCTTAGTATATATCTGCGCTGAGCTGTGCAATTGTAGTGGATGACATGAGGCCCCTACTATCTGATCCCATGGCTTGCTTTTGCCTTTTGTCCCTGCTTATACTTAATTCTGGTTGTATTAATACTATTTCTATCTTAAAATAGGTTGTTTCTGGACCTGTGAATGACTTGTTGGTTTTGGTAGAACCCAACTCATGACTATCAATTCTGTACACGTGGTCAATTGTGAGGTGTTTCATCTCTACAGGGGCCCAATGGTAAGCCAAGCGCTATTAATATAAAATATATATTTTTATTTAAGTTGTTTGGTAAATATAGGGTTTAGGGTTGTAATTCTTACACTAGGGCACTCCGTAAACTCTAATTGGCATATTTCCCACCTCTACCACAATATAGTATTATACCTCTAATATTCTATGACATCAGGTCTACTAGATTTTATGTCCCAAGTAGTATGACTCTTCGAATCACAACCTGATCTTGCCGTACAACACTTTCTTGCTCTGGACTCCATGCAAAGCTAGAAGTGTTTTATATCATAATATTCATGAGTCAGAGCACTATTTCTAAGAGTAGAATATGCTGAAGAGGTGTACGAGGCATTATTGTCCCTTGGGATCTGCAATAAATGCAATATTTTTTTCCTTTATTATAGAGAGAATGAACAGTAGGTCTCAGGCCATTGGTGCACAAAGACACACACACACACATGCTCACAATTTTACTAATGTGATTTTTCTTTCATTTTCTACAGTTTACTTTCTACCATCTGGAGTTCATATGCCTTACCAAGGCCTCCAATAAGTTAGCAGTTTCTTGCTCTACTGGTCATGATATCATCAATAGAATGGATCAGCATGAAATTCTACAAAATATCAAAGGGGTCCATATCTCTCTGGACTGTGTTATAAGAAAAGGAGAAAGAGTTAATATAGCTCTGGAGAACAACTGTTCATTTGTTATTTTTCCTTGTTGTTGCAAATAAACACAACCCACTCTTCTGAAGTGAATGTAAAATGATTCATTTGACAAATAAGTAGCTATATATCATGAATCTGATATTGTGTTAATTTGCAAAAACACCATATCTGGCTACAATTGCACCTTGGTTGAGTTTATAACAGTCCATCGTCATCATCCATGTTCTATCTGTGTTGTTCAGCAAGCAGGTAGGTAGATTAAATTGAAATGTGATAGTGATGATCCCCATCTCGAATATTTAAGTCTTTAAATGTGGCACTAATTTCTGACATTTTCCCCATGATAAAATATTGGTATTGCTTTACTATTTGTGAGAGGGTAAAATGTGAAGAACTGGAGGCTTAAACTTGGCTTTGCTTGGTATATCTTTTACCCTGCTGTATACAGATCTAATATCAGTTTTGTGCCTACAAACATGTCTATTTCAGTGATGAAGTCAGAGACTAGATAATGAACAATATGCATATACATAAATCTAGTGGACCCACTTTGACTAGACCAGGACAAAACTGTTTACATTTGACCCCAATATGCCCCATATAACACAGGGCCATAATGGCACTTCTTATCTCTAGACCTAAATAACAACTTTGACTCTGTTCAACAGTCCTCAAAATATTTGAGTATCTCCTTTACTTCAAAGTACCTGAATAAATATCTTTATGTCTCTTTGAGCATGGAACATGGGAATCATTAATGTGCAGATTTGCCTTTTCATTGCAATGTCATTTGTCCTGGGGACCTGTCTTTTGTTCAGGCAATGAGTTCTGTGCAAGAAAATGGGATCTGATTCAGAAGGTGAGAAAGAACTAATGAATCTTTATTGGAGTGTTTACCTTAGGCCCATGATCATCCTTCTTTGGCTTCTCTGATGATTTAAGTTGAGACACACCCTTGGTATCATCCTTTTTTTGTCCCTAAATATGCTGTGGCCTATTGTGGTGCGTAATAAGAACACCCTGACTGTTTCTCCAAATTGCCACTCAAAATTCTTGAAATCAAAGACTGTGCCCACAAGGTTTTTGAAAATTATATTTCAACCTGGCATTTATTATGGTGACTGCTGTTACCCCTAGTGCCATTAGTGAGCCCAGTTTTATAATGTCATCTTATACCATCCACCCCAGCCTTCAGAGGAGCCACCTCTAAATTGTTAGTGATGCTGGTGACTGCTCATCAGCATATTTCTTATTGCTTTGGTAAATGGTATATATTTCAGGCTATTTATGGGAATGTACTCACATGGGTATTTTCTGGCCTTACTTATTAAATCCAATCTAATATTCCCACCTCTTTGAGCATTTTTCCCATCATTTATTTCTGTAATTCTGGCATTTTGCCTCACTTAAGGTGGGCAATGTTTTACATTTTTTATTTTTTTCACGTATAGGAGCCTCCCCAGAAACACATTCACACCATTTCTCAGTATCTTTGCCAGAGTGTTAAATCCTGTATACTGGAAGAGTATATTATATTAATAAATAATATTTTCCAAAATTATGTTTTAGCACTCTTATTCCAGCACACTCAGAAGTCAATAATATGTGTACTTTCTAGCACCCTGACAGTATATATTGGCTAGGTCTAATAATTCCATAATGTCATAGTCCCTTTTCTCTCATCAGGCTCATCATGTTTCTGCCAGAGTCTGTTGTGACTTAATTATAGTTAATGGCCTAATGTCCAGGAAGGAAGGAAGGTGGAGGCAGATTATAAGTGAGAACCTATTGTATTTCAACAGAGAGTTTTGTTCTTTGCCATCAAACAAGGTATAGGTATGTGTGTGTAGGGAGGAGGTGGTAGGTGAAGTGCCATAATTAATAGAAAGCAGATTAATGGGGAAATATTTCAGAGAAATCTAGGGTTTGGGAATTTGGGAGCATCAACTTAGATATTCCCATGATGGTTCTGGATCCTATTTTTCCTGATTATTGTCCTAATTTTGACATAACAGATCTGCTTTGTTTGGACTTTCAAGCTTCTTTGAAGTTTGGCTACTCTCACAATAAATTCCTAGTCCTGATACTGTCTTTTCTCTGCTTGCTAGCTGCCCAAGCTAAGAACTTCTTTATATGAGACAAATGAGGCCCTTTGGTTTTCACAGTTGACTTTAAATGGACAATTTACTGTTCACTCTCATCATTTTGTTGTCCTTTCCCTGATATTAAGTGTTCCTAGCAATAACCATATAATTCTACTATCTTTATAGTGACATTTCCTCCTTCCCCATAACTCTCAAAAATTTAATACATTTCCACAACCAAGTGCATTTCATTCCTCTAGGTGTGCCTTCTCAGCTGATCACCAGTGAAAATTTTAACAATTGTCTTTTTGTGACAGGAGTTCTGTGCCCTAGCTACCACTAGTTATAGGGTCCTCATGCCAGAGAGGTGCTGTGACAGTGCTAAAATCGCATCTGAGCACTTGCTTTCTCCAATCATTTCTGGTACCAATTGTCACAGCAGGTTGAGTTTCATAAGAAACAGATGGGGAGCTTTGAATTCTGTCCCATTGAGTTGTCTCAAATAGGGATGAGGTGATAAAGCCTTTACCACAGCATTTCATGCATTCAGTAGTCTAGGGATCCCCTAGAAATTCAGTTTTCCTCTGTTGAAGCATTTCAAAGGAAATCTGATAGCTGAGGTCGATTTTCTGGCTGCTCTACAAGCAGCTAAAAAGGAAGATCAGAGCTGTGTCTCACAGTGCACATTGAACATAGTAATAAAAAAAGATCTTTAGATTTAACCTTATATAATCATTCAACTAAGATTTTATCAAGATTATAAAATTCAATACAAATATTTTAAGCTCTGAAAATGAAAACATAAAAAGCAACATCAACAGTGACTGAGATGTAGAAGGGGAGGGAATGGTGTAAATGAATATGAGATTTCATACCTTCAAGTCCATGATGGAGTCATGATATAATTCTGTGAAGATGTAGAATAGGAAAGTTAGAAAATGAACATACTGAAATACCAATACAATTACAAGAATGGAAGAAAGAAAGGAGGCTGAATGGAAGTTGTATAAGCAAATTAAATTGTCATTTTTTAATGGTGTATCAATGTATATGTTGTCTTAACTAATACAGCAAAACAGATTTATCAACATATATATTATAGTTATGGAAATAACCAACAAACCACCTTAAAGTAGAGAGACTTAAAAGAATTAATTTTGAAGAAGTGACTGGGGATCAGAATTGGTAGCAGAGAAGATTGATTCTTTTTACACCAAGTTTTTCTATTTGCATCTATTTCGTTTGTGTTTTAAAGCAAAGTATTAATATATAAATCAAAAATAAAAGAAAAATTATTGTTTTTGGAAAGAGAATTTTATTAAGGATTTTATTCTTCAATAACATTGATAGAGGCTATGCAGAATCTGGTTAAAATACAAAGTTAATTTCTGGTTAATTCCTCTGGTTGTTGAATACATAACACCAATGTATAGAAGAGGTTCAAAAAGTTGTATAAAGAAAACCACAAACTGTTTTGAGGTTTTGGCATAGATTATTTAATGTGGTGAGATTTATATTGATCCCTTCATCTTTCATTTGCATTCTACCCTCTTAGCCAGGTAGTCCACTACCCACCTCATATCTTTTATTCCCCTCTTTCTATTTAGAGAGGTTTAAAATTATAATACACTGAGTTAGATAAGACAGTTTGTAAAGAGTCAGCTCTAGTAAATAGGATACCTATTTGTGTGTATATGTGTGTGTGTGCATATACATATATATACACACATATTAATACACACACATTTATACACGCACATTATATATGTCACAGACCAGGAAACCTGTCTTCGGAATTATCACCAATGAAAATTAAAGATAAATATAAGCATTTCAGGTATAAATTTTATCTCCTCTAATGTAGGATGTCTTCTTTGTATAATTAATGGCTTTGTTAAAGTATCTTGGTTTTTACTTTTTCTTCCTGAATTTTTTTTTAACTCATGAACACAAATTCCTTCTTATGTGAGTTTTAACAAATGATAATGGCACACAGAATTTTCTACTACATCTAAACTACTGCTATACAAATTGAAGGCAAAATGTCAGAAAGTTAGGAAAACCATGAAGAAATAGTCCACAAATTCTTTGGGAATAAAACAAAGTTGATTTTTAAAAGGAGTATAGCTTGAAGTCTGGTAATGTTATGCCTCCAGATTTATTCTTTTTGGCTAAGATTGCCTTGGTTATTCGGGAGCTTTTCGGGTTCCAAGTGAAACACCTGTTTTTCTTATTTGCTTTAAATCTATCCTCAATAAACCTTGAATCTACTCAAGTTTAATCTACATACATTTATTTACAAGACAGATTAATGAGTCTTACTTTTTTGGAATTATGCACATACATTTTAAGACATCATTAGTGTTGAAAGAAGGAGAATTCTTTGCAGACTCACTTCTCTCTCTCTTTCACACACACACACGCGCGCGCGTGCGCATACACACACACACACACACACACACACAGTTGGAAGCAAATCATCATCAGGAAGCTAGAACCAGACAGTAGACAATGTAAAGTAGCATTCTTTTAATTGCAGATGTTAACAATATCCCTACTAACGGGATACTCAGCACTGTGTAAATTGTAAAGTGAGGAAAATGAGCTGTGGACTTTTATAGTGAGCCAAGAGTTTCAAGAGTTCCTGAAGTGAACTGAGATTTTGATGCTACTAGTAAAAGCAAAAGCACATCTTCTCTTGAGAAAAACTTTCCCAAATTAGGTCCACAGGGTACTCACAGATTGTGGTAAAGCAATAAGTTAAAAATCATAAAATCAATAGGCATAAGATAATGTATTATTTATGCCAGTCAAACAAAACAACCAACAAAAGGTCTAGTTCCTCCCCACAAATTGCATAAGTCCTTATTATGTGGGGAATGTGAACAGAATTCTTTTTATTATTGGTAATTAAATCAAAGAAGAATTATACAGAACATTTGAAGAACACAATTAGTTTGCTTTATGTGATAGGCATATATAAAATTCAGCACCCAGCAATTAGAAAACATCCACTGTTTTCAATAACACATGGAATATTTATATAAATTGATAAATTCTATAAAATAAGGATCAATATATTTCTAACAAATAGTATTATGAGCACAATAAAATGAATTTTGAAGTCAATAAGAAAACAAACCAAAAAATTCAAACACACAGAAAACAAACCTTCCTAGTCAGAAAAGTTAATCTTAATGTAATCAATAAAACACTTTGAAATAAAAGTACAATAAAAGTTATGTGATTTGGAGAAAGTGGTAGTTACAGGGAAACATCTTGTCTTAAATGTATATATTAGAAAGGCTAAAAATTAATGAGGTAATTTTACAGCCTCAGAATTTAACCAAAAAACAAATAAGCAAAAATCTAAAGGAAATAAGACAATAGAAAACAAAAGATGAAATCAAGAGAATTTACAAAGATAATGTTTGTTTAGTTAAAATTCTAATAAAATAGAAAAAGATGAGATTATAAAAAACCAAAGGGAGTTCCACTTTCTTCCTCTTCTGCCCTCCCTAAACAATTCAGTCCAGCAGCCATCAGGTGTTGCTGAGCGACATAGTTACTTGTCTGTGCCAAGGTAACGAGGGAAGCTGTGGGGACCCAGAGAAAGCTATTAGAGTTTAAGGACTATGAGGAGCCTATCTATCTCTAATGAAGAATAGAAACCTGGTTTGCGTGTTGGAGTTCCTGCATGGCTGGGAATGCTTCTACATGGAGAGATGTCCCAGCTACATGATAAAGAGAGTATTCTTGCTATATTACAAGGAGACAGGGTGGGGGAATCTGAACTGAAGTTAAGTGAAGAGAAAATCTGCATGTGCATGTACATACACAGATACACGTGTGCATATATATATATTATTTCCCCCACTGAGTGAGTCTAGAAGCAACCAAAACTTAATTAAAATGAATATATCTGGAGTCAGAGTTCAGTTTCTAAATACTGTATTCTACAAACAGCGAACAGCTCTACTAGAAGAAACAGTAAATCTCAGGATGAGGACAATTACAGTCACAAATGACCATGCAGAACTATCTTATTACACCAGAAAGTGAGGAAGTGCTGAAAATATAATGGGGACATGTTAAAAGAATACAAAGTTCAGCTTGACTAGCTCCTACTGGACAAAATCTAGGACATTTGAACATCAAAATAAATTTTAATAGTGTAATGGGTTGAATAATACCCCATACACAAATTTAAATCTCCCCAGAACCTCAGAATGTGACTGTATGGAAAATAGGGTCTTTGTAGATGTAACTAGTTAGGTTAAAGTGAGGTCAACTGGATTAAGATGGGCCCTAAATCTAATTACTGGTGTCCTTACAAGGAGAGGAGAGTACACAGAGAGATAACTACAGTGAAGAAGCTCATGTGAAGATGAATGAGAAATTGGAATAGTGAAGTTACAAGCCAAGGAACACTAAGGATTTAAGAGAACCATCAGAAGCAGCTAAGAAGGCATGAGAAGGATTTTTCTTTACCCTTGAGAGTAAGCATGGCCCTGCTATCAGCTTAATTTTAGACTTCTAACCTCCAAAATTGTGAAAAAAATAAACTTTTCTTGTTTTAAACCACTTACTTTTAGGTATTTTGGTAAGCCCTTAGAAAGTAATACAGATAGGAATGATAATAATTGAATAAAATAGGAAATCATGACTTCATGATGGCATGAGTAAATAAACATATTGTTTGAAATTTGAAAAGGAATGAAATATTTACAGAGTCTCAAATTACACTGCCACATATTATTTATTAATTGTAGAGAGAAAAATGTAATATTTCAAAAGAGAAGCCTAGCAGACACTGCTTTAAGTGATTAAATTTAACATCAGTAATCAGATAAATCTAAATCATGTGCCACCAGATAAGATGAAATGAGTAGAAAATACCACTTCTGTGTTGTTCCTGCTAAAGATGAATAATCTGAATGTATTCATGAAGAAACAAGACAAATCCCAAACTAAGAAACATTCTATAAAATAAGTGGCCTTTAATCTTTAAGTGTCAAGGTCACAAATATCACGAATAGTATGAAGAAGTATTTCAGATTAAAAGCAACTAGTGAGACATTTGAACAAAATGTCACCTATTATTCTAAACTAAATTTTTGACCTATAAAGGATAATACAGGGGCAACTAGTTAAAGTTGGGGTCAGAGAATTAGATATTAATCATATATCAATATTAATTTTTAATATTTGATGGCTATATTGTGAGTATACAGGATAACATCATTGTAGAAATATACACTAAAATTTAAAGAAGTGACAGAGAATTATTCAGCACCGTACTCTCAAATAGTTGAGGGAAAAATATTGTTTATATCGTATTGAAACTTTTCTGTATTGAGACTGTTTCAAAATTAAAAATAAAGCAGATTTATTCATCACATATATGTACTACATGTCTATTTATTGAATAATTATTAATATAATATTCCCAGTAGTACTCTATATGCTGTGGGGTGCA
This sequence comes from Mirza zaza, assembly GCA_008750895.1. Classification (NCBI taxonomy): domain Eukaryota; kingdom Metazoa; phylum Chordata; class Mammalia; order Primates; family Cheirogaleidae; genus Mirza; species Mirza zaza. Next base: position 13,174 of record VSMD01121356.1, on the reverse strand, counting down.
ACATTGGACAAACTACAGAAAATTCCCTTCTCCCATAGGTACATAAATTTTCCCCAATTCATAGATATGAATCTTGTGTATCATGGTATAAAGCATTAACAAGGAAAGTTTGAAAAAAAAAAAGATTTTCAGAAGTGAAATGATGGATCAGAATCCAATATCTATTTTTACATTTTAACAGGAATCATCATTTTGGTTTTAAACTTGCTATAATTATTTACATTACCACCAATTACACATAAGATAAATTTTCTCTGATTCTTCATCTGTATTAGGTATTATCTGGAGTTTTAAAATATGCTCTCCGATGGGTATAAAATGTTTGTTCAATGTCACTTTAATTTGCATTTTTGACTACTAATTAGTTTGAGTGTCTTTTCATATGCTTATTGACCATTCGGATTTGTTCCTTTGGGAATTGCCTCTTCATACCATTTCCACATTTTCCTATTGTGCTTTTTGTCCCTGACTTATCAAATTATTTTTCTTCCATGCTTTGAATGTTTCATTTACTATTTTAGGACAGAATTCTCATCTCAACAGTGATTATATCTTCAATTCATTTACTAAATTGTTCATTTGGGAAATCATGTTTTTATGTGTCCTAGCTCTAAGTCTTTTCCATGTGTGTATGCTGCACTTGAATCTACTAACTTGTTTTTTATGTTGTGATTGAAGCAGCTACCTGTCAACACCAATAACTTTGTTTTCCTTGGTCTGTGTTGTTTTTGTTTTAACTACTCTTTTTGTCTTGTTACTTGGAATCTTTAAGTTTGTTGTTATTATCATACTTCTTATTATTTTGGAGGTTTCAGGTTTAGTTTGTGCAGCACCACCTACCTGTGAGCAGATGGTATGAAAGTATTTTCCACTTCCGTGGAGATGGGGATGCAGCATTTGACAGGCTGCCATTCACCCACAAAGGCACCTGGAGAAGTATATACTGGGTCTCCTCATTCTTAAGGCCTCAGGATTGAGGAGGGACAAGCACACTTGCTCACATCACTTGTGTTAACATGTCATAGATGAGTCAGATGATCTCAGAGAGCTAAGCTTTTCCAGGATATGATAGTCTTTCATCTTTAGCACAATGGAGAGTCCTAGATAGGCAGAGAAATGTGAAGTTCAGAGTAAAAGGAAAGAGCTGAATTCAGCTCTCAGTTTTTTCAGAATTTTGTGCCTGTATTTTCTTTCCATGATTAAGTATCTACTAATATAGATTAGCTCATAGTTACTTGAATATAGTGAAGTCTTTAAAATATCTCATGCAAAATTGCTTTCAGCATATAAATAAAAAGAGAGAACAATTGACTTTAAAATAGATTACTAGTAAAGTTAAAATTGGTAAGGCTCTTTTGTCTCTGTCAAATGCAAATGCATTTTTTAATCCTCTTTCTCTGTGTTTGCTATTATATTCTAACTTGTCAGTCATAAAGTTAAAATTAAAAAAGAGAACAAATAAAAAATGAGGTGAATATAAACTTTGATATTTATCTTTTTACAAAACTTTTAGCAAATGAAAGCCCACTAGTATTGAAATTCTTTTTAAAATATAGTATCTTAAAAATTCACAAAATAGAGAAAGTTCTGGCAGTGACATTTGTACAGTGTTTTACTCTGACAGTATGTTCACTACTGGTATAAATGGCCTATACTCCCTAAACCTTCACAAATATCTATATTTAGGATGCATATTTTTCTTTTATTTGAGTTTATATTATACAAATTTTTCAAAATTCAGAGATGCCTAATGTATTACAAACAAAACTAAACATCATCTAATTTTACTATTTCAGAAGACTCTTTAAAGAGAAGGTTGAAAATTTTACTTTTCCCTTTAAAAGCTTTGGGGTGGAATTAATAATGCATAATAATATTCATATTTCATTTATGCCTATTTTTAGGTTAGCCATTTTCAAAGTAATAATGCTATGCTTTAATAATACATATTAATGGTGTGCTATTAGGTTGCTGGGCAGTTTTCTTATTATAAATAATGTCTTTTATAATAGACAGATTCTTTTTATCTCTATGGATTGGTTGTCCTATGTTTTGTATGCATCATATATTATGAGTTCATTATTCCAAGCACCAAAGGTTACCTACCTAAAACTTTAATGTAACTAGAATATCTTCAGGATAATTCCCACTACTATTAATAAATCACATTGGAAGACAAATATAGTGGTCACTTTAGAAAATCAGATGCCATGTTAAAAGTTATAATGAATTATGATATAAATGATAGCGTAATATAAAATTTGATACATTGTTCTGCTTAAAATTTTTAAAAATCTATGTGACTTTGAAAACTTTAATTAAAATTTCAAAAAGATATGCAAGTAGAAAAGTTAAATAATAGTAATAATATTCAATAATAATTCAGTAATTCAACAATACCAACAAATATTTTATCTATGTAACATGCCTACTAAGAAGTGGATTTGTAATGCAAAGATCTGAGTTTAGCTTTGTCACTACTCTATGAAAAACTTATTTAAAAACTTTTGGGAGGCCGGGCGTGGTGGCTCATGCCTGTAATCCTAGCACTTTGGGAGGCCAAGGCGGGCGGATTGCTCAAGGTCAGGAGTTCGAAATCAGCCTGAGCAACAGCGAGCCCCGTCTCTACTATAAATAGAAGGAAATTAATTGGCCAACTAATATATATACAAAAAAATTATCCAGACATGGTGGCACATGCTTGTAGTCCCTGCTACTCGGGAGGCTGATGCAGTAGGATTGTTTGAGCCCGGGAGTTTGAAGTTGCTGTGAGCTAGGCTGACGCCACAGCACTCACTCTAGCTTGGGCAACAAAGTGAGACTCTGTCTCAAAAAAAAAAAAAAAAACTTTTGGGAAACTGTTCTACAGATCTTTGCAACTCATTTTCTTCATGTGTCACATGGGAGAAAATCAAATTATCATAAAATAAATAAGATAATATATATGAAAACGGTTTTAAAACCCCTTTGTAATGGATAATACAAATGTAAGGATTGGTACATTATAAGACATAAACAATTAATGACAAAAATGTATATTCTAAATTTTTCATGTCTCACATTTTAGAGATAGTTATTAATTAGATTTTAAAGTTTAGTCTATATTTCTGAAAATATAGAAAAATAAGAAAAAATGGGAGGAGAAGGAAGAAGAGATGGGAGAAAGTAAGAACAAAGGAAAGAATAAGTGAAAAACAAAACAAATCAAAATTATAAAATCAAAAAATGCCTATCTGACTTGTACTTCATGAAATGGATTATATCCTGTTTATATGGAAACTAAGAAAATACTAAGCCATCAGACTAATGACAAAATTCATAATACAAATATTTTAACAGTTTTTAATATAAAAACATGCTAAAATATATTTTAGCATTTTTGTAATATTACAAACTGAATCTGAATCATGTGAAACTTCTGTAATGATATTTATTTGTAAGAAATGTAGGGGAGTCATTCTCTAGCAGTTTGCTGTCTTAGGTGTGTTGGATCTTTTCTCAGTTAATCTTTGTAATCGTCTCTGAATTACTCATGAGTCCCATTTCACATAAAAGAATACAGGTAAAAGACATTCAACATTAAACATTCAGGAAGAAGTCAACTGAGATTTGAAGCCCAGTTACTTAATCGGAGACATTTTTGTTTCATCACACCATCTTCCTTCTGTATACATTTTCTTAATAATTAGGTGAGAAACTGAAGGGGAGAGAAGCTAATTTGTATAATATTAAAAACATCATTTAACAAGAATAGGATTAACATGATTTAGGAAATGTTTATAAAACTAATAAATTTAGGGTAAGCAAAATCAGCAACATCAGCAGTCTCAATTACAACATAACCTTTCAGTTTTCCTCTGTCCCTTCATTCACTCTGCTCACATTCTTTCCATCCATCCATCCTTTCTTTTAGACCCATCCCCCACAGCAGAGTTCTCTAGTTTTCTTCTCTTTAGTTCAAATGCCTCTGTCTTTTGTCATCTCCAATCTATTATTGAATCCATCCAGTGACTTTTTTATATTTCTATTATTGTATTTTTGATTATATAATTTCTATTTACTTTTATGACTTCTACTTGTTGATATTTTCTATGTTTTCATTTATTTCAAGAGAACTTATAATTTATTGCTGAAACATTTTTATTAATATGATGGCCGATTTAAAATCCCCATCAGATAGTTGAATTTCAGATTCAACTTGACATTGGCATCACTCTTTTCTCATTTAAATTGTGATTCTCTTGGTTCTTGGTATGATGGGTGATTTTCAATTGTATTCTGGAAATGAATCAATTATGTAAGGTGACTCTAAATCCTACTTAAATATTTTATATTAGTAGGTTGTCATCCAATTTAGGTTTAACATATGCGTTTTGGTGTACTTTTGTGGGCTGTGGCTCAAATGGCAGTTTAATTTTCAGAGTCTTTGCAGTGCTATGCTGGTCTGTATATTATTTATCATTCTCTAGATAAATAAAATCAATAGGATATATATATTATTTATTATGGGAACTGGCTCTGTGATTATGGAGGCTGAGAAATCCCACCATCTACTGTCTGCAAGTTGGAGAACCAAGAAAGCTATTAATGTTATTTAGTCTCAGTGTAATAAAGGTCTGAGAACCAGAGTAGTCAATTCAGGATCCAAAGGCCCTAGAACCAGGCGTAGCAATATCTGAGGTCAGGAAAAGATGAATGTCCCAGCTTGAAAGGAGAGAGACAATTTGCCATTCCTCTGCCATTTTTTTCTATTTGTTTCCAGTCCCTTAATTATTGAGATGACGGGTAGGTATATTCTTGGTGAGGTTGAACTTCTTTACTCAGTCTACTGATTCAAATGCTAATCTCTTCCAGAAATGCCCTCATGGGCATACCCAGAAATAATGTTTTACCATCTATTAGGGCATTCTTTAGCCCAGTCAAGTTGATGCATAAAATTAGCCATCACAGTCTTCTTGGTGTTTCTGTTGCTGCTGGGCTTCCTGTTCTTTGCTGTTGCTATCTGAGGAGGAGACAAGGCTTCTGATGACTTTTGGTGAAGATCCTTCCTCTGACATAGTGTCTCTAAAAAAAGGACTGTATGGGAGGTCCTATGAGGAAAAAGTCTTTCTAAACCAGGCCACTTGTTGTGGCTGCATCCCTATTGCTAGCTCTACCTGCCTGTCCAGTCATCTCTGGGTTGAGGAATAGAGTCTCAGGCTTACTGGGATAAAAAGGGGTTTTGGATCTAGTTCTCTGCTGAAGTTGGATCTTTTCTCCTGATTCTGTCTGTCTGATAAAAGATACTGGAAAGTCTCCAGCCTGGCAGAGAAGGGGAGTGCCTCCCCTAACTGCTTATTTCTGGCAAGATTCCCAATCAAGCCTCCTTCTGGTGGTGTTAGGTTCATTTGATGTGAAAAGAAACCCAACTTGACACAAAGGAGGAATCAGCCTACCCAGGATGCCTTCTGTTGCTAGGTTGGGGGTCCATAAATGCCAAGTTTGGCTGGTCTTTTTTCCTGAGTGAGAGGTCTCAGATTTTCTGCTGCTGTGCTATTCCTCCACTTCCAAGGTCCAAAAAGAACTCTTTTCTTTATTTCCTTTCAGAGGCCTCCTTTCATTGTTTCTTGTACCATTTCCAGGACTTATAGTTGTACTTAAGGAGGAGAAGCAAGGATAAACAGATCTATGCCATCTTGTCTGGACCCAAAGGATCAGTCTACTCAATTTTGAAATAAGGAGTTTCAAACAGTTGTAATTTAGAATTACTTTTTCTTTGAATGTACTTTAAGGTAGACTAGTATAGTACTAGTTTTAAATCTTTAAAAATTAAACGTTTCTTTTATATAAGTAAGATCCATGCTATCAATTTGACAAGATATAAATAGTAGGCTTACTCAATTAAACATGGTTGATCCAGCACACACATTAATTTTTGCTCCCATCCAATTTATTTTTCAGGTATATTGTATTGGGTTAGGACTATATTAATGAAAACATTTTAGAGTACATGGACATATAAAATAATGGTATCATTTTTTGCTATGAAGAACTGTGAAGGGTATGAGATTTATTTTCCCTGTCTATATGCTAATAAGTTAATCTTTCACAATTTCCTGGATGCTAGTAGAAAGTAGGAGACTCCTGGGTCAGAGACAAAGGACTCAGGTACAGCACAGCAAGCAGGGTGAACTTTGCATTTGCATAAGTTCCCCTTAAACCCCAAGTCCCAAAGGAATGGTCCAGAGAGGGTCCAGGTATTTGCTGCACATGTAGTCTCTTTGCATCACAGCTGAGGAACCTTGAGCCTAGGGAACACTCAATCTTTAAAAAGGCCAGCATTTCCCTCTGATGCAACACCCTCTAGGATAGTAAATCCCCCCCTCCCATCCCCGGGAATTGTGATGTAACTTCCCCACAGTCCTGCACTTTAGAACAACTGAAAAATAAGGAATATAAATCTGCATACAGGGTATGCAGCATAAGCTCGCTTTAGAAATCATCTCCTTCAGGAAGAGTTAACTGAATCCTTAGACAATGCTAAGCCTCCTCTGCTATGCACCTGTTTATGTGTGAGACAAAAACTCCATGCCTTGAACATAAGCCTTGTCCATATCTTTGCAGAAAGATATTCTTCTGAGATAATTATAAAAGTACTCCATGCCAATAGTCAAAGTTTCAAGAAAAATGTCCCGCAGTACAGGCTTTATAAATAGGATCCATTCATTTGCTAAGTCCCAATAGGTTCCCCAAAATATAATTTGAAAGGGCCTGAATTAAAGTATACCATGTCCTTCTTTTCAGGCTGACTATGCTGGCAAGAATCTAACTAAAATAAGTTGAATGATGATTGGCAAAACTGACCCAGCTGCAGTGGGTTGAAAGAATAATGCATAAAAGGATTAAGAAAACAAAATGTGTTTTGAAAAAGTCTTGCAATCTGAGGTGTCAAAAAAGAGACTATGTCATTGGAATGAGAGAAATTCAGATTTTTGACAATGCTTCAACTAAGACAGCAAGATGCTCATTCATCAAAGGGTCACAACAAAGGGTCAGAATTCAGGGAACTGGGAGAGTCTGTATGTTATCAAGGATATGGCAAATGTGTGATATGGTTTAAGAATAAAGAAATGTAAAGAAGAAGGAAAGAGTAGAAAAAGAAGAAGGAAAGAGTAGATAAAGAAGGAGGAGGAAAGAGAGATGAGGGGCAGGGGAGTGAAGAAGAAGGAGAAGAGGGCATTTTCGAGAGTTGAAATATAGAAATATATGGCATTAATTCCTTTTTAGGATATTCCCAGAAAGACTAATAGTAAGGCATATCAAATGATCCAGTTTTTATATTTTTTCTTTGGATTTAGCTTTCTCTGATAACAAATATAACTGCATTATACACACACAGAACAAGTAGTATTGTCATGGATTTCATTTACATAGTGTCATCCTGAATTTCAACTTTTAGAAGGTTAAGCTTGAATAAATTTCAGGATTAAACTCTGTTTATAACTAGGGAAAAAAGAATTCCAGGTAAGGGAGACAGTGATAGAACCAAGGCAGACTAGTTAAGAGGTTATATCAACTATCCAGAGATCTATGGTACAGGTGGTAAGAAGTCTTTAGGGTCTGCATATTTTTAGATTATAGAAGTAAGAGAGATCTGTCATGGCCAGATGTGAGATATGAGATAGTAAAATTAAGTCTTTGTCAAAATCAATAGACTACACACCACTAAGAGTGAATTATTCTGTAAACTATGGACTTTATGTGATAACAATGTGTCAGTGTACATTCAAATGTACCACTCGGTGCTGGACGTTGATAGTGGGAGAAGTTATGTCTGTGTGGGGGAAGGAGGTATATGGGAATTCTCTGCAGTTTCTGCTTAACTTTACCATAAACCTAAAATTGCTCTAAAAATAAAGTCTATTAGTTTAGAAATAAATAAAAAGAAAATAAGAATAATAAATGTCTTAAGCAACTAGAGAAATGGAGTTGCCATTTATGAAGACAGAGAGACTGTAGTGGAAAAGTTTCTGCTAAGTTGAGAATCATGAGTTTAATTTTGTCCAAGCTAAGGGTAATGTACCTTCTAGATATGTAAGTAGAAGTATTAAATGGATACTTAGAAATATGATTTCAAAGTTCAGGGGCAGAATCTAGGCCAGAAATAAAAACTTTAAAATTGTAACTATACAGATTGTTTTCAAATATACAGAAATGTTTTGATCACTGAAAGAGTGAGTAGAAATAGAAACTCCAACAATTCAGGGTCAGGAAGGTGAGAAGAAACAACTGAAAGGATGTAGAGGAGCTTCCGGGGAGGAAAGAGAAAAACCAAAAATGGTAATACATAATAACTGATCATTGGATGTGGCAATGTGAAAGTCATAGATATCATTGACAAGAGAAGTTTTCTAAAGTTGTCAGAACAAAAACCTGATGGTTTGGGTTCAAGGGAGAATGAGAAAAAGGTTGCTGGGTTTCTATAGGATAAGATGGTTAAATCAGATTATTTCAGCATATCCTCAAAATATTATTTATATATATATATTATATAAACAGGGAAAACTTACAATATAACCTGTAATCTGTGATTAATAGTATCATACAGAATAAATAAAAACAGAATTTACAACAAACTTTAAGTTAATGGAGAAATAAACTTCTAAAACTGGGAGATACATCTACTACCACAGAGCATAGAAAACTGGGAGAAAATCAGGCAGGAAGGATATCTTTCCAAAGTAGGACATACATAAATATAGATTGTGCTTTTTCTCATGGCTAGAGACATATTTATACTCCATGATTCCTGAATTTACACCAGATAGCTAGGGTTGTTATGCAAATGACCTTTTCATATGCATAGTAGTGCTGAAACTGGATGATAGAATTTGAGTCATATCATATAGATGATATTAAAATATTATTCATCAGGAACTGATTTCTAATGATAGTATCTAAAATTAGTAGCTGATTTCCACAAATTAAAAACTAAACATATTTATTCAATCTATATTATGGAAAAACAAATGAATGTTTTAGCCTAAATTAAACCTTCAGTTGTGCTAGTCTCAAATTTCTATGTAAATATTATAATTTCTGATTATGTAACTCATAATGACAATTTAACAGTTACACAATTACATTATACAACTTAAAACACTTCAAAAGAACATTGCATAAGTATACATGTAATTTGAGAATTTGTTTCTAAGTAACATATTAAGTAACGCAATAATTATTCCAGAGGAAATTAGTTTATTGTTTATTTGCCTGCTAAGATATTGAGATTTCATTAATGCATAGCTTATTATATTCAGTCTCCCACAATGATATTTAATTTAGGGAATGAGAAAGATTGATAATATTTTTTTAAAACTCTGAAACGATATATATGTAAACTATAGGCAAAAAAGTAAATAAAACAGGTAATTCATCATACAGAAAAGGAAACCAGTGCTTGATATCTCTCATTTAACTTATCTAATTGGAATTGTACTCTAAAAGAAAATGTTCTTCATAAAAATAAGCATTTTGGAAAAATAAGTGGCATGTTGCCAGTACCAAGTGAAAATGAAATACCAAACCAACAATTAGGGGCTGTGTGAGTTAAGGGAAAAATAAAAATTACAAATCTGAATTTGGAATTACAAATCAAGATTAGGTTCCCAGCTCTCCTGTCTTGGTAGCAAATCATGTCATCTACTTACCGAACTCACATAGGCTTTGTAATAGTTAGGTTAAAGAATGTGTGGCAGAGAATTTTATATAAAATATAAAATTCTAAGTATATAACACATAATAATTATTTTTACATAATAATAAACATGATTTTCATGCATACAAGATGTATGACACAAAGATGCAGAATATAATATTCACATATCCAGGTCTTATTAATTATAAGGTCTAAATATATTATATTTATATATTATTTTATATAATGTAATTAATATTTATATATTATTACTAGTTAATAATAACTATATTGCTTAATTTTTTCTCTATACTAGAATTGTCACTGAGCTCAAATAAGACACAAAAGGAGGCTGTCTACGTGGTAGCAAAGAAACTAAGGGAGTCAGAGCTCCATTAATAAAGCCCAGGCAGCTCAACATTACACTGATCTTCACTTCCCAAGAAAGAGAACAATCACAGATCATGAAAGAGGCTTAGAGCTATGTTCCAGAAGGTGAAATTTAAATGGGTTGTGTATTATAGTACTGAAATATTGTTAAATATGAAAAAAACACAAATATATTCCCAAACTGTACAAATTTACTGCTTTGGGTAGGGTAAAGTGACACAGCAACTCTAGGTGTAAAATTCACACAAAAAAGAAGCAGATGCTTTCAAAACTAGTAGTTCCTCCTTGTTAGACCATCACCATTTGTATTACATGCTCTCTAACACTTACCTACACTTTTCTTTCCTTAACAAAATAAAATCTTTCCCAGACTCTCTCAAAACCAGTTAAATTTCATTTGCCTGAGGATCAGTCTTGATTTTATTGCGTGAGAACACCCTATGTTTGCTCCCTACATATAAAACTTTATTTATCTATCAGTGTATTGGTGATTCCACTTCTTTTCCTTTGAGAAAAACTTTTTATTTATTTTATTCTTAAGGATGAAAGGCATAATGTTTATAGGTTAAATCTCTGATGCTCATTTTTGTCAAAGAATAATAAAAAATATCAATGAAAAAGACTGACAAGGGGATTTTTTTGTTTTGTTTTGTTTTGTTTTCTATTTTTAATATTTTTCTATTTTTAATAGGGAAAAACCTTACAGAAGGTAGACATTCTGGCTCTGAACAGAGAAGTTAGCTGCCTGAGGCAAGAACAAGCAATGAAAAGGGTATAGAAAGGGTAGTTTCAAAATAAGTGATTTTCACAGATTTTAACTTTTTTTTTAAGAGTTAAACAGATTTACTTCCACCAGAATGAGAACAAAGAAAAGTTGCATGGATAGGTACGAACCTCAAAGCTGATGATATATAATATTAGTTGTTTTTTTTTTCTATTTAAGAGAGTTGAATCCATTGTATTACTCCAGATATCAAGGTATTTGTGGTAGTTGTTCTCAAAGTCTACTGTGCATAAAAATAGCCCAGAGGTCCTGTTTAAAAATGCTGAGTTCCTTCTCCCATTGTCAAAGATGGAAAAAGCAGGCCAGATGATTCCTATATAGGCAGTCCATGGATCCCCACATGTTGAAAAACTCTGTGGACGCTGTTTAATGAAAACCATATGGAGAACAACTGCTTTGGTATGTACACTGAGAAAAGGCACTTGAATATTCACTCTGCCACAAATATAGTTAATAATAACTAACACATTTTCTCCTAGGTGTAATATCTTGTTAAAGCTATGCAACCATTATGTGATAGAGATATTATCTTTAGCACCATTTTCAAACTGAGGAACTGAAACTCAGACTACTGAGGTAATATATACTCTTATTCACATTCGTTCAGTAAATATTAAATAAGTATCTCAAAGCATTTGTATCCTCATAATAATCTGAAATTTAAAAAAAAAAAGGTCCCTTATGTGCCTCATGTTTTTCTAGATGGTTGGCAAACTGTGGTGAAAAAGACAAATAATTCCTTTTTCCTATGGTAAGAGGTGTAGTAGAAAGGGAAAATAAAATATGAACAAATAAATGCAAAAATGAAATAATTTCAATCGTTTGCAGGAAATAGCAAAAGATGATATAAACCTGGTGGTCAGATGAAGCCTGAGAAGTTATTTTTTGAGTGAGACCTGAATAACAAGAAGGAATGCAGCCATGAAAAGGAGCTAACAGATCTTTTCAGGCAAAGGAAACAGCAAGTGTAAAAAGGCTCAAGGCATTTATGTTAAAAGCTACAGTTGTAACTCCTTTAGCTGATTTTTTGTAATAGCTATTTTTGTTCGTTTCTCAAAAAGACATGTACACCTGGAGGGGTATGTCTTGCTTTTATAATAGAACAGGACTCTCATACTAATTGCCAAAGTAACACAAAGATATTTTATTTTCTCTTGGCAAGCTGAACAGAGTACACTTTAATCAGATAGAGTGAGGCTGTATAAGTCAAATGTGTGTGGCTTAAGCAATTACTTATCTGCTTGTGAAATACTTTAAGTTAAAGAAATCATGAACAAAGAGGAAGAAAAGCGAATGCTGTGGACATAGAGAGGCTGAGTATATGCAACCAAGAAGTGAACTTAGGGCCTCTGACCAAGTGCTCATCTAAGCTGCCTGTCGTCAAGTAGAATGTGTGTCTACATGTACATGGATTCTGGAATAATCTAAGAAAGGCTTGATATAGGAAGATTTTTTTTTAAAGAAATTAGTTGAATATATTATGAATGAGTTAAAGTAAAGATGATGATTGCCTCATCATATGTCAAGAAAGTAGTTTGTTCAAACATTTTTAAATGTAGATAATCAGTTACTAACAACATACCAATTAGGAGTGTACACCTTTCTAAGATTTTTTTGTCCTGTCTTGTATGTACTGTCTAATATATAGAACTAAAGTCAATTTAAGTTAGAAAATATTTATTGATACTTTGGAAAATTAAAAACAACACAAAATCAACTTTGAGTGTTGTGGGTTCTTTTTTTTTAATTTCAGCATATTATGGGGGTACAAATTTTAAGGTTTCAATAAATGCCCTTCCCCCCCTCCCCCCACAAGTCAGAGTTTCCAGCATGACCATCCCCCAGATGGTGCACATCTCACTCATTATGTATGTATATACCATCCCCCCTCCCCCCTGCCCAATACCCTATTACTGTAGTACCTATGTGTCCAATTAGATGCTGCTCAGTTAATACCAGTTTGCTGGTGAGTATATGTGGTGCTTGTTTTTCCATTTTTGGGATACTTCACTTAGTAGTATGGGTTCCAGCTCTAACCAGGAAAATATAAGATGTGCTATATCACCGTTGTTTCTTAGAGCTGAATAGTACTCCATGGTATACATATACCACATTTTATTAATCCATTCTTGGATTGATGGGCACTTGGGCTGTTTCCACAGCCTTGCAATTATGAATTGTGCTGCTATAAACATTCGAGTGCAGGTGTCTTTTTTGTAGAGGGTCATTGGATCTTTTGGGTAGATGCCCAGTAATGGGATTGCTGGGTCAAATGGTAGATTCACTTGTATCGCTTTAAGGTATCTCCATATTGCTTTCCACAG
>VSMD01121353.1:0-35985 GCA_008750895.1 Mirza zaza | reverse complement strand
ATACTTCTTACTTATCTAACCAAAATTTACATAATTTTTTATTGGAAGATAGGGAGTTGGAAAGTGTAATCATGTGTGTGTATGTGTGTGTGTGTGTGTGTGTGTGCGTGTGTGAGTGCTCAGCCATGAGAGAGAGAGAGAGAAAGTTAAGTCCTCATTTTCCACAGCAAGAAGTAGAGAAATGAGATCTAAAAGTGAAAAATCGGCCGGGCGCGGTGGCTCAAGCCTGTAATCCTAGCTCTCTGGGAGGCCGAGGTGGGCGGATCGTTTGAGCTCAGGAGTTCAAGACCAGCCTGAGCAAGAACGAGACCCCATCTCTACTATAAATAGAAAGAAATTAATTGGCCAACTAATATATATACAAAAAAATTAGCCGGGCATGGTAGCACATGCCTGTAGTCCCAGCTACTTGGGAGGCTGAGGCAGCAGGATTGCTTGAGCCCAGGAGTTTGAGGTTGCTGTGAGCTAGGCTGACGCCATGGCACTCACTCTAGCCTGGGCAATAAAGTGAGACTCTGTCTCAAAAAAAAAAAAAATAAAAATAAAAAAAAAATAAAAGTGAAAAATCATAGAATATAGTATAAAATTATCTGAAAGTGGTTGTATGAGGGATCAGGAAATAAAGTGAGAGGGAGCTGCTCATTTTTATAACAAGCCTTGTACTTGACTCTTCTGATTGTATTAATAGTTAACTTCAATGAGAATTAAAACTAATAAAAAGAACAATGCCGAAGTTGAAATAAATATAGGGGAAGGTTGGAAAGAAAGTTACAAAATTTGTGAGACATTAAAAGGTGTGTCATTGGGATAGTTTAATTTTGTATGAAACGCACAATGCATGATCAAACTAATTTCTGGGCAAACTAATTTAATGGGATGAGAAAACAGGCCCAATGCCTCCCACATTTCTTTTCCCCTTGAAGAAAAAAGCATGGGGATGGGAATGCATGCCTTGCTCACTGGGTTACCAGGAGGGAGAGTGTGGAAGGACCCGGGCAATCTCTCTGTACCGGGCAGGGGCAGGCAAGGACTTCAAAGAGCTGAGGGCAGCGGCATTATTTTCCGCTTCAAAAGAAAGCCCCGTTAGTTGCCCTTCGAAGCTGCCACTACTGCCTCCCTGGGATGGCTCCTCACAGCCAGAGAAGCAACAGCTTAACTGGGTTTTCACTGTTAATAAGTGGGCAAGAATGGAAACACCTCTTTTTCCCCACAGTTGGCACAAATGGACTCGGTCTTTGGAAATGCAACACAGGTATTAATGAACGAGCGAGACAACAGGGAACCCTGCCCATGTGTGGTTTAGAAAAGAAGTCTCGCAGAGCTGAACAGAAATCCCATTTCCTCGTGGGCAGGACAGGGGAGGCTGGAAGCGCCTCGGAATCTGTCGCTCAGAGTTTCTGCCTGCGGCGGAGGTGAGGCCAAGCGGTCGGATCGCTGCTTGTGTTGAAAGTGAATGTAGCGCTATTCATTTCTAGCCGAGTCCCTAATGAAATGAGAATACATATAAATGTATAATACATGCCCAAGAAAATCTACAGCAACAATATTCTGATACAAATATAAAAAAGAACGTTTGAATATAAAACTGTCCCTCAGGCCTGTAACCCTAGCATTCTGGGAGGCCGAGGCGGGTGGATTGCTCCAGGTCAGGAGTTCGAAACCAGCCTGAGCAAGAGCGAGACCCCCATCTCTACTATAAATAGAAAGAAATTAATTGGCCAACTAATATATAGAGAAAAAATTAGCCGGGCATGGTGGCGCATGCCTGTAGTTCCAGCTACTCGGGAGGCTGAGGCAGCAGGATTGCTTGAGCCCAGGAGTTTGAGGTTGCTGTGAGCTAGGCTGATGCCACGGCACTCACCCTAGCCTGGGCAACAAAGCAAGACTCTGTCTCAAAAAAACCAAAAGAACCAAAAAACTGTTCCTCGGTTTCCTTCTAATATGGGAATGTGAACACCGCTGTTTTGTGAGGATTAGAGATAATTTCTGGATATCACTAGCACAACGTCTGGCTTGCAGTAGCATTGAATGACTGGTCAGTACTGATATTTTCCTTACTTTTTATCATCATTTTAATTATTCTTAGTGTTTGGAAGCAGAGTCCCAGCTCGGACAGTGTCAGAAGCCAGGCCAGGAGCATAAGGGAGGCAGTGGGTCTTCTGGGGACTGTGGCAAACTGCGGGGTGCACCCCCCTCCTGGGGGAGCAGCTCCCTTTCAGTTTAGCAAGTTTCTGTCATATGAAAATGCTGGTCTCATCAGTATCCTCATTCTTACTCTTTTTTTAGGAAAAGCCAGAAATCCAAACTTTGTGTGTGAAATCTCCCAATTTTAAATGTTGAGGATTAAGCAATTTATATCTGTGGGAGGACTGGACCCACAAGCCTTATAAACTCTGCTTTAAGGAAACAACAGTGTCCCCAGCTAGAAGCTTCTTCTTTGGGACTCTGCGATTATGGGTTTTCCTTAGCATTTTCCCCACTGTCCTCCCAGACACTCCACGCAGCTTCCTCTGGGTGACTGGCCACCAAGGTTTTGTCAGAGCTGCTGCAGGCTGAGGCAAAGCAGGTTACCACCAAGCAGGTTACCACGAGCAGCCAGGGCGAGGCTCTTACCAGGGGTCCTCCCTGACCCTCTTGGCCACAGGATGACAGAAAGACCACATCTGATGCCCTCTCTTCCCCTCTTTGGGCCATTTCCTTAAGGCCCCTTCCCAAGACCCCCCAGGAGCTATAAGCCCCACTAAGGAAAGCGGCTACAACAGTTATTCGCACTAAAGTGTTAATGGTTTAACAGCTCACCCCTCACCATGGGTGTCTACCTTTTCAAAGGGAACACTCAGAAAGGAAATTGAATTAATTACTAATGCAAGAATTTTAGGGTTCTTGGCACTTCAGAGGAAGGAATATGTTTACTTCAAAGTCTTCCTTGGCTTCTCAGGTCATACCAGGCAAGCAAACCCAAATTCCATCTTCGGAGAAAGCTAGCAGAGCTTTAGCTTCTTTCTTCTGAGGTCTGGTTGAAAAGTCTTTTGGGGACCCAGGACGAAAAGATGCTACCAGATCCTCCTTGCTGTTGGGCAGTCAGTCGACTCTTACTCGACACCCATCATCAAGTCAAGAACAGTTTGGTGTCTACCCAGTATTGGTGAAAAAAAAGCACCCCAAAATGCACACTCATCCAGAGAAAAGAGCAATCACTCTGGGTTGATCTAGAATTATCAAGTAATATTTATAGATTTAAAAATTAGCAATTATTTTCTATGATTTCATTTTTTTGATTTTCTCCATCCAGCCAAAGGAATTTCCCTGGCTTCTTAAAAAGCAGGCCTTGCAATTCAAGGGTGTGGCCACCAGGTGGTGGAAGTGTGCCATGACCACGCAGTCTAAACGCTGCAAGAAAAGCAGAGCTCACCTTGCAGTGGATCGCCTTAAAAATAGAGGGAACTCTGCCTTTCTTTCCTTGCAGCCATATGCAACCTGGAGTTGATCAAAAGGTGTTTGCCTTTCTAGCAATTCCTGGCTAAACAGGTTTGTGTTGGAATCCATAGCACCTTTGCTGAAAAATTTAACCCTTCTGTCTACCTCTGAGAAAGTAAAGAGTTCCTATATTTAGAAAGTGTAAAAGCCTCAGAACACTCCTTTTCCAATAAGCTCATCTCTGCCATCTGTCACTTTATTTCAATACTTTCCTCCCCCACACCCCTTTTCACAGGAGTAGAGCAGACTTACTCTCTTGTTAGATGCCTGTGCAGGAATGCATGCACCCGGTGGACAAGCCTCTGGGCTTGCTTTGTCTCTGCACATATAGGTTTATGTACATACACATGCATTTATAGAGGCGAGCGAAAGTCTAGGAGAAGCCTGTCCAGGGAGGGAGGTGATGGGCCCTCCTCCAGTGTGATGGTGAAGGTAGGAGAGACTGAACATTTCCTCTTTGCTTTGCCTGCTGTATCTGACGAGTTGACTGGTTCCTCATTCTGGAAAATTGTCTCACTGGGAACCACTTTACTTGGACTGTCTATTTTTCACTGATTTTCCTTTCTGTTCCCACCTCCAAAAATTGTTGATCTTCATTATTCAAGGTGGTTTTGTTCCATGAGGTTGCTGCAAACACTGAATTTGCGAATACTTGAACTCATAGGCGAACTGAGCTCATAGGTGTAATATGAGTTTAGGTTTCTATGAGCCTCTGGTCACATTTTCATCAATTGATCAATATGTAACCTCATTTTATTGTGTTTCTGTTTAAAGACACATTATTTAATATACAGGTTGAGCATCTCTAATCCGAAAAGGTCCAAAATCTGAAACATGATGCCACAAGTGAAAAATTCCATGCCTGACCTCATGTGATAGGTCGCCGTTAAAATGCAGTCAAAACTTTGTTTTGGCCGGGCTCACGCCTATAATCCTAGCACTCTGGGAAGCTGAGGCAGTAGGATCACTTGAGGTCAGGAGTTTGTGACCAGCCTGAGCAAGAGCAAGACTCCATCTCTACAAAAAATAGAAAATTAGCCAGGCAAGGTGGTGCACACCTCACCTGTAGACACAGCTACTCGGGAGGCTGAGGAAGGAAGATCACTTGAGTCCAGGAGTTTGAGGTTGCAGTAAATTATGATGACGCCACTGCAATCTACCCAGGGCAACACATCAAGACTCTGTCTCCAAAAAAAGCTTTGTTTTATGCACAGAATTATTTAAAATGTTGTATAAAGTTACCTATAGGTTGTGTATAAGGTGTATATGAAACATAAATGAATTTCATGTTTAGACTTGGGTTCCATACCCAAAATATGTCATTATGTAAAGTCATGTGTCACTTAACAAAGGGGATACATTCTGACTAATGGGTCATTAGGTGATTTTGTTTTAGTGCAAATGTCACAGAATGTACTTACACAAACCTGGATGGCATAGCCTACTACACACCTAGGCTATATGGTATAGACTATTGATCCCAAGCTGCAAACCTGTGCAGTATGTCACTGTAGTGGCTAATGTAAGCAATTGTAACACAATAGTAAGCATTTGTATATCTAAACATAGAAAAGGTATGGTAAAAATACAGTATTATTAATATAATCTTATGGGACCATCATCACATATACCTTCTGTTGTTGACCAAAATGTCATTATGTGAGCATGACATGCATAATTTAAATTCATCCTAACCTCAGCAGATAGGAGATCCCAAACCATCACCACCAACTTCAGCTGCAGGTATGTCTAATGGCACGCATTGCAACTCAAATTTTTCATTTACCTGTGCATGTCTACAAATGACCATAAAAGTGCCACAAGTATTGATTACAAATACATTTTAACAAGTAAGCAAATTTACAAACATAGAATCCATGAGTAATGAAGATCACCTGTACAAATATACCAATGCTCAGATCTTGGCTGTCTCCATTTTTCTCCCTCTTCTACCAACAAGAGCTCTTTTACTCTCCACACGGTCAACTCTCATCTCCAGGTAGATTACTTCAAAACATTGATCTAAATCCATGACCTTGCTCTAGGCTGGCAGTTCTCAAAGTATGGCTCCAGGGTCCCTCCCTGGAAGGAGTCATGAATCTAGATTTTCTTCATATACTTCAGCTAAACACAACATGTCATAGCAAATTGAGTGCAAAAATCTGAGAACCCAGCTGTCTTCTGTTAAGCCCGATATCAAAGAGATCTGCAAAAATGGAAAATGATCACTAATTTTTTTTCAGAAAATATAGTAGTTATTTATGTTAATGCTTAATAAGATTGTTACCGTTTCTTTTAAACGAATTTAGTATTTTACGTCTCAGTTCTAATTTGTAATACAATTGACATTGATGAATAAAACCTACTTAATCAAAAGTGCTTTGGGTACTCAATAATTTTTGAGAGTATAAAAGAGTCCTGAGACCAAAAGTTTGAGAACCGCCACTTTAGACCTACAGTCACATACATTCCTATTAGCTTACCTGACATTTACACTTGGCTATCCCATAAGCGCCTTAACTCAACTTGATTAAATGCCTACTCATTGGTCCCCTTGCCCTCAACCCATGGGCCTTCCTGACATCTCAATTTCTGGCATCATGTTTTTTCTCAGCCTCCCAGGCCCAAATCCCAACCCTCTCTAACTCCCTCCCCCCACCTCCTGTGAGCCATGTCTGTAGAACCCACCTTTTCCTTTCCATTCCCATCCCACTGGCTTTCCGCTTGTCAAGCTCCCTGTGCTCTGAGGCAATGGGTCGTCAGCCAGGCACCACCGTGCCCCTCTCCTGCTCAACTCCCAGCAACAGAGGCCATCGGCAGGGGGGAGTCCAGAGCTTCAGTCCTCTGTGTCTAAACGACAGCCTTTCCAGTGTGCCCACGGTTCTTCCAACCAGACTTTCATTCTTCCCTCAAGGGGAGAAGGGCGACGGCCAAAGATGGTGGTGAGAGGTGGAGGGTGGAGGTGGGTGGGGGGTCAGGTGCTTCCCTGCACCTGCCAAATGGCCCTGCATTTCTCCTGTCTGCCAGGACACACTTTTGCAGGTACAGCAGGTGTGAATATTTTCCCCCTGCAAAGTTACATAACTGCAGGATTCACCTGCCCCTCTTCCTTCTTTCTCGGGTGAGCTCTAAACCGCAGGGCATGCGCAATGGCATGGTGTTGGCGAGGAAGGGCAAACTCTCCTTGGTTTTGCTCTGTCCTGCACTGGCCTCCACTGTGCTGTGGGGTGGGATGGTAGGCGCTGCGGTCTCCAGTCCTGACTCCCTGGGGAAGATGCCCTTCTGCAGACTTTGCTTCCAGAAAGTTCCCAGTGCTGGCCAAACACATGTAGGTGGCTCCACTTTGGGGGCTAGTTACCGATGATTTTACTACCAATGGTAATAGCTAAAAGTTACGTGCTTGTCTCCATGCTGGGGGCGTTTGGGAGTTTATCTTTATGAGATAGGTACTAATGTTTTCTCCACTTCACAGACAAGGATCCGAGAACATAAGTAATTTGCCTAAATTAATAGCTAAGTGGTAGAGCTGGACCTTTTCCCCAGAGCCCAGCGTTTGTGCTCTTAGCCACTCACTACTCTTCCTCCGCGGGAAGGCCCCTGGCAGAGTCCTGTTTTCTCCCCACTTTTCTTAGGTGACTCTTGTGTCCTAGTGCTGGTCAGGGGTTAAAACTGAGTAGCTGTGTGTACTCTGCTATACTTCAGTCAGCCATTCATTTATTTCATCAACCGTGGCAGAGAAAGGAACAAGACCCGAAACCTGCCTTCCAGAAGGTCACATCAAACTATTCTGAGCCCTGAGATGCTTCGGGACTGCCAGGGCGGATGCTGTTTGTTGAAAACAAAGAACGCCACTGTGTTGCTTAAGGTCACCAAGCCTATCAGTTAGTGCAGCTAAGAGCCAAGGAGAAGGGCTGTATTGAGCTGACCTGAGAGGCCCCTGGGAGCCCCTGAGAGCCTTCTCTAGAGCCACTGCCCTGCAGAGAGGAATCTCAGTCTGCCAAAGGCAGGTGCGAATGATGGTCACCTGAACGCATTGCATCGCTCTATCCAGCAGAATGAGACTGGCAGAGCGGGGAGAGGAAGGCAGAGTGCTGGCCCTGGACAAGACATCTGACATTCCTGATGAAAGCTCCTCATGCTGCCTCACAAAGACTTGCTTTATTCTAAAAATGTCATCCAACTGGGGGTCTTGTCTCTCCCGGTTTTCACCCAAAGGTCACCTGTTGTCAGAGGGAGGCCAGGTGGAAAGTGAGGTGGAGGGATTCCGGTATCTCACTTCATTCCAGTTTAGCTGGTTTCTGTTTAAGTAAGCAAACAGTGGTAGGGTTCCAGCTGTTCTCCAAATAGCCGTGAAATGTATCCTGTCATCCCAAAGTCATAGACAATTTCAATATAAACAGGATTGTTCTACTTCTTTTTTTTTTTTAAAGCAAAATGGCACCAAGAGCAGCAAAGGTGGGTGCTCAAGTATCTGGAAAGGGACTTAGAACCCCTTTTAAACAAGGTCTGGGAAGTAGACTTCAGAGACAAAGAGTCTGGTGGCCAAGGCTTAGGGGTCCACACTGATCCATGTGGCACCAACCTATGCAGCAGCTCTTGGCCAAAGCAATGAAGAAACAGAGGAAGTTCTCAGTTAATTGCGAACACTTGTACCACTTAGGTCTCCCTCCACAGCCTGTGCGCAGTGGATGGGAAACAGATGGAGACGTGGATGCCGTGCAAGGGATGTCCATGTGTAGCGGGTACCAGTCCGGGCTTTCCCTAAACGGGTGCAGGAGGCTCTCACTGAAATGACTTTTATGGCAGCATTGGTCCTTAGGATTGAGATTGGAAATATTAGGAACAGAAATAGAGAAAGTGTTGCAGGAGGAAAAAAATGGGAGGCAATATCAGAGAGCAACTTGACGGCTAAGGGTATGGGGAGCTGTAGGGTCAGTTATTTCTCTTCCTAATCACTATTTAGGGTTTCCTCTGTATAATTAGGGGGAAATGCTCCCAATAGCTCTACTCGGGGAAAGGCAGTGGTGCTAACCATACATAATAGAAGAATATGAAAGAAATGGATGAAACATATTTTTACCATATTAAAATTTGAGGCAAAGCATAAGAACTAGCCTGTATTTAGGTCTCTAAAGAAAAAAGAAATAAATTTCTTAGACTATGCATAGTCCCTCTTAATTCTTGTGTGCATGTTTAAAAGTACACAATGCTATACAAGAAGAAAATAAAATTGAAGCTTCTAATGAAGTTATTCAAGAAAGATAAGATTATATTAAAGATCAAATATTCAGAAAAGTCACACAGCCACACACACAAACTCTTGTGATGATCAACAAGTCGGAAAGACAGTGAATACTGTAGATATTCACAGGGAATGGGAGAAGTAGTTACAGTGCTGAGAGAGAGTGAGAAAGGGGGAGAACCACAGGTGAGCCTAGAAACCAAAATGGTTGAGAAAACACTTAAAATTAGGACCAAAGGTGTAAAATGCAACAGAGACACATATGTCCTCAAATAGAAGGTGGCAGAGGGGACTCCTCCTCAATTTAGTCACTCAACAAATAGATACTGAGCTCCGGTTGTGTTCTAGATATTGTCCCAGGTCTTGAGGAGCTACTACTATTGACTCATGCCTTAGTCCATTTTGTGTTGCTACAAGAGAATACCATGGCCTGGGTAATTTATAAGCAATAGAAGTTGATTTGGTTCACAGTTCTGGAGACTGGGAAGTCCAAGAGCTTGGTGCCAGCATCTGGTGAGGGCCTTCATGCTGTGATCATCCCGTGGCAGAAAGTGGAAGGGCAAGAGAGACAGAGAGAGAGAGAGAGAGGGAGCTGAACTCATATTTTAATCAAGGAACCCACTCCTATGATAACTAACCCACTCCTGCAATAAGGGCGTAAATCCACTCAAGAAGAATGAGACCTCACAACCCATTCATCTCTCAAATGTCCCACCTCAACACTGTTGCAATGGGGATTAAGTTTCCAGCACACACAATTTGGAGGACACATTCAAACCATAACACTCACGCAGCCTACATTTCCCACCACCCTACCTTGTCATACTGAAATTCCTTAGAGACCTAGCAACAAAATATGGAAACATGACACAAGTCAAGTTTTAAAAAATTCTTTTGTATAGCTGGTTGAGTTCACTTAAAAAAAGGAACACAAAAAATGAAAATACAATATCAAACCTCATATCAATTTTATATCAGTTTTAAAATTTTTTTCTGATAAGAAGCAACCCTTGAAGTTTACCAACTCATTTTGTTCTTTCAATGGCAAAGACATAATCTGAATTTAAGACATCCTGCTTTTATAGCAGTAATAAGAGGTTTCTTAAAAAAGTTATTTAACATATTACTCTATTGGAAAAATATATCAAAACATGAAGCAGGTTCAGAATTCAGAAAGATCTAGGCTGGTGCTGAGAGTTGTTTTTGGAGAGAGGGAATACGGTATGAAATCTTCTGGATTTTGTCCAGGTCAGATCCAGTTCAAGCTTCAAAGAGAGAACAATATTGTTTTTGAGTTCGGTTTCAATTCAAATTAAAATATCAGTTTCCTACTTTGGGTTCAGTTCAACTCCCCACTGAGAGCTGAGAATATCATTTCGTAGAAGAAAAGATGCCAGAGCAATTATTTTTTAACTCATTTTGTTATCCCCACCCCACTGTAAATTGAGCAGAGCTCTCGGATTCGCAGAGCATTGAAGCACCACGGAAATCCTCCAGTCCACAGTGTTCCTTGCGCCCTGGGACATGTGTCACCAGAGAGGCCAGAAGGACACCAGGGTCCGACGGGGCCTTTATCTGTGGGTTGGCAGGGGGTGAGAAGGCTCAGGAACCGGGAGGTAGGTGATGGGAAAGCTGATGCTTACTCCAGAGCAGGAAGCCGGGGGTATGAGACGGACTTAGCACTACACGAGGGAAGATGCTATTTCTGCTCTTCATCCATTCCCAGGGGCCTTGACAAAGAAACTCAGTGTCCAGAGGAAAAACTGAATAATCGGGAAAGGTGCTGACGCAAAGAAGTGATACAAAAAGGGCAGTCATGGGACGCACCTGCTCTTTTCCCCTCCTCCCCACCCCACATGCTAATGCAGCCTTCACGACCTTGAGAAGGGGCCTGCCTGAAGCTGCTGCCCCCACCCGCAATTGTTGTCACCAGCAACGCCCACACCCAGCCCTGGCCACCTGGCTTCTTCCTGGAGGCAACCCAAGCGCTGCTCAAAGCCACAACCACTTAAGCCCCTTGTCCACCCCATCCCCACCTTCAAAAAGGCAATTTAAAGGACTTCCTGGAAAGGTCTTTAGGCAAAGACGGTCAAGCTTTCCTGTTTATAGTACTGTGCTAGGTCCTAGAGTGAAACCTGTGTCCTGATAAAGCTGAGCATTTGCCATCCACGTCCCCTTTACAGCCACTCTGAAAGACTGAAAAACAAAGACACTAAAACAAAGACACTAAATGTAGGGCCACAGTCAACATTCTGGATATGTTGCAATCCTCCAACAGCCTGGAATTATAGATAATATAACACATAATCACATGGTTTCACTCTAACCCGGGCAACAGAGTGCGACTCTATCTCAAAAAAAAAAAAAAAAAAAAAAAAATCACATGGTTTTATATTGCTTTTTCAAAAAAAAATTGTAGTTACATAACATAAAATTCACCATCGTTAGTATTTTTTAAGTGTAAAGCTCAGTGTCAGTAAGTACATTCACACTGTCATGCAACCATCGCCACCATCTATCTCCAGAATTTTTTCATATTCCCAAACTGAAACTCTACCCATTAAACACAAACTCCCAATTTCTGCCTCTGCCAGCCCCTGGCAACCACCATTCTGCTTTCTGTCTCAAAGAATTTGACTATTCTAGGTACCTCATATAAGTGGAATCATACAGTATTTGTTGTTTTGTGACTGGCTTGCTTCACTTAGCATAATTGTCCTCAAGGTTCAACCATGCTATAGCATGTGTCAGAATTACCTTCCTTTTTAAGGCTGAATAATTTCCATAATCCTTCCAAGAGCCTTGTGAAGTCACTATCCCCACTTTACAGAGAGGGATGTGAGAGACTCAGTACCTATTTAATAGTCTGTTATTTTACCCATTGATTTTAAATGCTGCCTTTAGCATAAATTGCCCTATATACATGACTGGTATGTATGTATGTATGTATCTGAGACAGGGTCTCTCTCTGTCACCCAGGCTGAAGTGCAGTGGCATAATCATAGCTCACTGCAGCCTCCAACTCCTGGGATCATTGATCCTCTAGCCTCAGCCTCCAGTGTAGCTGGGACTACAGGTGGGTGCCACCACATCTGGCTAAATTTTAAATTTTTTGTAGAGATGAGGTCTCCCTATGTTGCTCAGGCTGGTCGCAAATTCCTGGCCTCAAGTGATCTTCTTGCCTCAGCCTCCCAAAGTGATAGGATTACAAATGTGAGCCACCACGCCTGGCCTACATGACTGCTTTTTTAACTCTCTATTCTGTTCCATTGGTGTATCCAACTATTTCTGTGTCAATAACAAAGGCTTGAATTATAGCTTGATTATATTTTCCCAATTGATATCATTCTGCTGTGGTTTTTTTGCAAAAACATCTTGTTTTTTTAGAATAGATTTTCCCTACATGAGCCCCATATTTTAGTTTAGTTTGTTGTCTAAGGAATACACACACAATATCAAATACAAAAGACAATATAGTAAACAGTAACTAAGTCTCTCTTTCCTATATTCTATAATTCAATTCCCCCCAAGAGGCAATTGCTGACCAGTTGAGGTGGCTCATGCCTGTAATTCTAGCACTCTGGGAGGCCAAGGAGGGATGTTGGCTTGAGGTCAGGAATTGGAGACCCTGTCTCTACAAAAAATAGAAAAAATTAGCCAGGGGTGGTGGCACACATTTGTAGTCCTAGCTACTCAGGAGGATCACTTGAGCCTAGGAGTTTGAGGTTGCAAAGCTTGAGCTGTGATGATGCCGCTGCACTCTAGCCAGGGCAACAGAACAAGACTCTGTCTAAAAAAAAAGAGGCAATTGCTGTTACCAGCTTCTTATCTGCCCTTTTAAGTAGTCCATACATACGAACTTCAAAACAAGTTTATCAAAAGCTACAAAAAAATTCAATTGCAATTTTATTTAGGATTGAAATGAATTTACAAACTGATTTTTAAGAAAATTGACATTTAAACAATAACAAATTTTCCCATTCAGTAACTAGACAGGCATCAAACTATGTCCCGTGGGCCACTGTGGGCTGCCTAGCACATTTATCCGGCCCTCCATGTGTTTTTGCCACCGCTGCCTGTCCTGCTTAGCAGCCTACTCATCCCGGGCCCACAGTGTGCACTCTCCAACGTTCTGAGGGGTGGTGAACTGTCCCCCTGTTTAAAAAGTTTGAGGACCCCTGAGCTAGAACATCTTTCCACTTCTTTTTATCTTCTTTTATGCCCTTCAATAAACTTTTATGATTTTGTTCATATAGATGTCCCATATTTCTGATAACATTTATGCCTAAGTATTTTAGTATTTTTTGGTGTGGTATTCCGATATATTGATTCTGTATATTTTTTATGAGTCTAATAATTTCTCTTTTTTTCTTTAGAGACAGGGTCTTGCTCTGCTGCCCAGGCTTGAGTGCAGTGGCATCATCATACCTCATAGCTCACTGCAGCTTCAAACTCCTTGGTTTAGATGACTCTCCCACCTTAGCCTCCCAAGTAGGTGAGACCACAGGTGCATGCCACCACATTCAGCTAATTTTTAAAATCTTTTTGTAGAGGCAGGTTCTCAATATATTGTCCAGTCCGGTCTCAAATTCCCAGCCTCAAGTGATTCTCCTGCTTCAGCCTCTCAAAGTACTGGGATTACATGCATGAGCCACTGTGCCTGGCCTCTGGCCTCTCATTTTATTTCCTTGCATTTTCTATCTGGACAATGATACTGTTTACAGGTAGTGGGCCGGGCATGGTGGATACAGGATTATAGGATTCAATCTTTATACTACTTTTCTTGAATTTATTTTATTGGTTTACTAAGATTGTTCTTAGACTCCAGTGAATAGTAGCAGTGGTAGGAGGCAACACATCTTCCTCCTGTTTGGTGGGAATACTACTTTTACCCCATTACAAGCAATGTATGCTGTGTATTTCAAGTATCTGTTTCCATCTCTTTCATCTACTAAGAATTTTTAATAACAATGGTGCTGAATTTAATCAAAAGCTACTTCGGCATCTACTGAGATACTCAAATGGTTTTCCTCCTTTAATCTATTAATGTGTTGAATTACATTAATGGATTTCCTAATGTTGAACTACTTTTGCATCCCTAAAATTACCCCTACTTGGTCATCATGCACCATTTAAAAATATTTTATTTAGTATTTTTGCATCTATGTTCATAAATGAAATTAAGACCTTAGCTTTGAAAGTCCTAAATGTCAGGCTAAGGCATTTGGATTTCTTTGCTGAGGAAGGCTGGGGAACAATGAAGATTTGATTAATATTTATACCACCTTGAAAATTGTCTCATGGTTAGTCCAGTGATAAGAATTTATCTTCTGTTAATTGTCTTGGTCTCTTCTCTACTCTGTCTTGCTGAATGTTTTTTAACTTTGTCCTATTCCAGACAGTGTAGCTTAATGACTGTCATGGAGGTATGGTTGTAAAATCTTTCCTTTTCTCTTAATTGGAAATCAATCTATCTTATGTAACAATTGTTTTTTTTGTTTTTCATGTTTTCATGTCATTGTGTTTTTGCACAGAGTGGTTTGCCAAGAAGGGGTGTGGAGCTATGTGAACAACAGCTCTGTTGGGAAAGAAGATGCGACCCAAAGGTCCCCTTCAGTGGGACATGCAGGACACAATAATAATAATATATATATATATTTTTTGAGACAGAGTCTCACTTTGTTGCCCAGGCTAGAGTGAGTGCTGTGGCAGCAGCCTAGCTCACAGCAACCTCAAACTCCTGGGCTTAAGCAATCCTCCTGCCTCAGCCTCCCAAGTAGCTGGGACTACAGGCATGTGCCACCATGCCCAGCTAATTTTTTCTATATATATGTTAGTTGGCCAATTAATTTCTTTCTATTTATAGTAGAGACAGGGGCTCGCTCTTGTTCAGGCTGGTTTCCAACTCCTGACCTCGAGCAATCTGCCTGCCTCGGCCCCCCACAGTGCTAGGATTACAGGCGTGAGCCACCGCGCCCGGCCAATAATAATATTAATATATGAGCACAGGCAGGGTGACCATACTTGCTAAAATTTCCAGAAAATTCTAAATATCCTGTTCCATTGTCAAACCATGTGTCAGCACGCATGCCCTTCTTTGTTGTTCTGAAAATAAGGTCACTGTCAGCAGAGGGAGATCAGCTGAAATCTATCTAGTGTGTCAGAAAGCCTAAGCTATGCTGAAGAATTTAAATCCTCAAAAAGTCTTGGTGAGGAACACGTTTGTTGGCCCTTGTGGACTCCTGAAAATAATCCTCCCTCCAGCAGCCTCAGAGACCACAGGATGCCTCTCAGACAACACCAGGCCAAGCGGTGGAGACAGCGGCAGGTATGCAGAGCACTCTGGCTCCCAGCTACCTCCCTCACACCTGACCCCTGGACTTCAGGTTTGTGGTTCACACGGGAGTGGTTCCTGTCACCTGTGCTGCCAGCTCTCCCTCTATCCAGTCTCCCCTTTTTTACCACAGCAGGGTTTGGCTGAGTACATGGTCGCTCAAGCAAAGACTACATTTCCTAGTCTACCTTGCAGCTCAGTGCCCAGGTGACTAAATTCCTCCCAGGAGCCTGTGAGCAGAAGTGCTGAGTGCCACTTGCAAATCTTTTCCTTAAAACAACTAGGTATACACTCCCCTGAAACATTTCCTGCTTTCCCAGAAATAGAAGCTAGCAGTGGAAAAGAAAGACCACAGATCCCACGGCTGTCTTTCACGCCCCTGTCATGAAAGCACTAAGTTATAAATCTCTTGAGGGCTTGTCTGACCATAAGGGATACCATGCTTTGGCAGGTGGGGGAACAGAGGCCAAGCATTTTAACCCCTTCCTATGTCTGGGGACATGCCTGCTGTGTGTTTGCGTGTTGGTGGAGGGCAGGCCGCACTCCCCATGAAGGAAGCCCCACAGGCCTATGAGTCACATGAGCGAGAGACCAAGGCTCAGCTCGCAGATGCACCACGCTGCCTCTGGAGTAGGAAGAGGCCGGGAGCGGAGGGGCAGTTCAATATAAATTTGGAGGGTGGATAATAATTGTACAGTAGTTAAGTGTAAGTTTGTTCAAAACACAAAGAAAAGCTGAGAAATTAAGAAGCACTGTATAGCAAATATAATCAGGCATAATAAATAAAGTTAAGGGGAATAAAATCTAAATTATAAACGTGAGAGAAAAATCTAATATCACGCTAACTAGATTATTACAAAACATTTTAAGAATTCAAGTGGGGCTCCTGCTTCTCTACAAGGCAGATTAAATAATGCATTTTTAACTTTAATTATAGCAAGAAAACCTAACCGTTGGTTAAAGCTTAAAGAGGTAGGCTCCTTGGGCCGGCACACTAGCAACCTTGGGCCGGCACACTAGCAAAAACTGCCTAGGAGAAATTACCTTCAGAGATATAAGTTGAAAAATAGAAATAAATCAAATAAATTTACAAATCAATGAAACAACTGAAATTTAAAAAAAAAATTTAATGATCAGGAATAAAATGACAAGGAACAGACACGATGAGAAGGTTCCATTAGCAGTTATGGTACAAGGTCTGGTAAATTAGAAAGGCCACATGGGTTTGAGCGTTAGCATAGCTACGTGATGGGTAAATCACAACTTTGCTGTCAGATCCACAAAGCAGGCAAGGTGGGGTCAGTATTCCTGAGAAACCGTGAGTGGATAACACAACTCTGTTGCAAGAGACATGTCAGCCACACTAAGTAGAATGTCGTGGGACAGAGGAGGATTATACCTGGTAGACTAAAACCTGAAAGCGGGTGATGGTTACCAAAAAGAAATGATGCAACCCCTCCGCCACCACCATCAACATCCTGTGGACTTCATTAATACGCTGAAAATCAAAGACCATTGTTTCAGATATGCCTGTAAATAATTTTTGACTTCCCCACGAGACTGCCACTGCCCAGCAATCCCTGAGATGGGAAAAGAGTTAAGATAGAAGTAGTAGGACCCCAATGATGAGTTGTCAATATTTAAAGCATAATTGTACAGTTGCTCAGCCCTGTATTCTTGGCACTGAGCGGACTGTACCTACTTGATAAATTTTTACTGAATTAATGTTTAGACAACATTGTTCCATCTTCATTCTTACCTGAACTCCTTTTTCTTTTCTTTTTTGCTCCCTGCCCATCCTGAGAGCCCTGCTCCTCCATTCCATGGCAAGTAACTCTGTTCTGTTTGTGTCCGGGCTTGATACGAAGTGCAGGGCTCACTCCAGGCCACGGTCAGAGAAGCTGGCAAATATATATGCTCTACTAAGACCTGCAGGATAAATAGGGGTCGGCCAGCGGGCGCCCACAGGCGAGCGGCAGGGAGCTGAAGGACATGCCGAGGACGGAGGGCGGAGTGGACATCGGAGGCACAGATGGCTCTGGTCCCCCCCCCCCCCGCCCCCCCCCCCCCGCCCGCCCCCCCCGGGCAGAAAGGCGTGGTCCCTTTCCCCTCACCCATCACAGGGGGCACGGCCTCGCCCCTGTGACAAAGACAGGTTAACAGGAGAAAAGCATAACAAACTTACCTCATCAGAGCTGTATGTGACACAGGAGTTTTCAGAATGAAGACCCAAAGACCCACAGAAAATTGTCCATTTTTACGCTTAGGTTCCAAGAAGAAAGGACAGCCGTGGAGAGATGTGATAGATGTGATGGGATCGAGGGTGCAACCTCATGGTAACAGACCGGGGCTGGGGGAGGATGGGCAAGGACCGCACACTTGGATTCTTCTACCTCCTCTCTGCACGGCATCCCTTCCTCTCAGTCCCGGGGCCGGAGCTCTCTGGGGACCCACCATCAGATCTGGCAAGGTAGGTGAGAGAATTTCTTTTTGACAAGAGCCTCCACAGAAAGACACGGGAAGGTTAGAGTAATGTTTCTAGGTTTTACAGCTTGCTTTTGGGGAGAGGGTTCTAGTTTCTACAACCTGCCTTGGGGAACAGGAATTCTGCTTTCTATGGCTTGCTCCAGGGAACAACGAGGGGCTGGAGACAGGAGGGCAGGAGAAGGCCAGAGGGAGACTCTGCTTCTGAGGCATCCCGATCTCCTTGAGTTCCAAGCTCACAGATGCCAAAGCGCCATACCTTGGGGTATATTTTTCTAAGCCCCAACAAGATCAAGTCTCATGTTGTAGTTGGGGGCTACATCTGGCTTGCAGATGACTTCCATTTGGTGTGCACAGAGGAATTTCTTTTTTTCAGCTAAGGTTTAAAAATTGGAATATTTCACATAAAATCCAGATTTTTTTATTTCTCCTGAAATATCAGATCTGCCAACACTGGGCTCATATTCCTTTATGGCAAAAATCTGCTGCAGCTGAGTCACAGCTCCTGCTTAGATGTGGGGGGCCTCTCTTTCCAGCAAGTCCCAGTCCTCAGCACCCACTTTTCATCACCACCCTGGCCACGTGGCCTCTATGGGTCCAGCTCTCTAGGCTCCCCCGGCCCCTCTGGTGTCTGCTTGCTATGGCGGCCTGGAGCAAACCTAGGCTCTGCCTCTGCCACTCTGCCTGGACTCATCACACAGCTGCTTCCACCCTGGGCTCCACTGAGAGAGGGTGGGAGAATGGGACCCAAGTTATATGTGCTGTCCAGGCCTACACACCTGTCAGCAAGTCTTCATAGCACTTGGCAGTACCTGAAATTTTCTCATATATTTGTTCACATGTTTATTCTCTGTTTCCCATGCCTGCCCTGTCTGCCTCTCACTGTTGGAAGCCCAGAACCTAGAACGGTGCCTGGCACACACGCCTGGTGCTCAGTATGATCCTGTGGTCCTAGACTCACCTGGTTCCTCTCCACTCCTGGACTCCTCACCTGGTCTGGGAGATTGGGGTCGGGGAAGGGCTGAGAGCCTTGTCCCTATACCGTCATGGACTGTTCTTGGATACAGGCCACAAGAGTCCTTTCCCTCTGAGTCCCCGAGGTAGTTTGGCAAGAACTGCTAAGCTGAGCTACCTGAGTGGGAAGAGCCACCTGGACCAGTGCCATCCAGGAAAAATTTAATACAAGCCACATATATAATTTTAAATTTTCTAATAACCTTATTTCAAAATGTAAAAAGAAGCAGGTGTTATTAATTTTAATATCATATTTTATTTATCCCAATATACCCCAAATATTATGCAATCAGTAGTATAAAAAGGTTATTGATGAGATACTTTGCTTTTTCTTTGTATCAAGCCATTAAATTTTGGTGCATATTTTACGTGTCTAGCACTAGCCACATTTGAAATGCTCGGTGGCCGCGTGTGGCTAGTGGCTTCC
Source organism: Mirza zaza (assembly GCA_008750895.1). Taxonomy (NCBI): domain Eukaryota; kingdom Metazoa; phylum Chordata; class Mammalia; order Primates; family Cheirogaleidae; genus Mirza; species Mirza zaza. The sequence goes on along the minus strand of VSMD01121353.1, from coordinate 17,007 downwards.
TGGGACACTGCAGATTAGAGCCAGAAAACTGGGAAGAAAAACTTCCATTGGGATTTTTAAATGTCACCTCCCCACCTTCATCATGACGTCTCCAGGATCTAACACATGGCCCTGAAGGTGGTCTGGCCACGCAGCAGGAGGCGGAGGGCAGGCAGGGGATGAGAAGCAGGGGTGGGGGTGCGGGGGAAGTGATCACCACCCTTTTCTTTCACACTTGCCTTGATTCCTCTGAGGTGCCTCCTCTGCATTTCCAGGGGGCCTGGCAGGCTGCTTTGGCTGTGCCTAGAGCTAGGAATGACAACTCTCTCCCATCCCCTCTGGTGGGGCAGGGGCGGGGGGTGGGGCAGCGGACAACGAAGCTGGCAGGTGCCAATGGGAAGCTTCCCCCCACCCCCCACCCTGTGGCCTCAGCCTCAGCTGGGACCAGGCTCAGAGGATTGGATGTACCACCCTCCGCGTGCGCGGGCTTCCCCTGTGCCCCAGGTGTTGCAGGATTACTGCCAAACACCACGTGCCGTTCTGTCTGTGTCCACAAACGTGCGAGTGCAGCGTCTCTGCTCCAATCAGCCGAAAGGGTAATTGTCCTGTTATGCAGCCTGGCCTTGTTTCAGAACCTGCCATCAAAGGTCTCAAGGTTCCCTAGCAAGCACGCCCCCTTTTTACTGGAGGGGACGCAGCCTGAGAAGCCAGCGACTGCCTGTAAACAGTGAGTCAGGGAGGAAGCCAGCGCCTTGCCCACTCCACGGGCGGCAGGGGAAGGCTGTCGCCGGGAATTCTTCCTCGCTGAGCAACAGCACATTCCACCTAAGGGGATGGTTTAGATGCTCGCAGGTTGTCCTCATAACCACTTTTTGACAGAATACCTAAACGGGATTGCGTATATTCCTGCTTTACTCAGTGGAGGATGATGAACATGTTCTAACTCTTTTCATGATGAATCATGCTTATGGTTTTGGCTAGTAATTCTTAAACGATGCTTTAAACGTAATTATTTCTGTCTCCTTCTAGCTATCACTCCCAGATGTCACTTACATTATCTGATCCCCATTGGCCCCATTCTCTCCTTTTCGAATGTCCCATTTCCTATTGGCTGGGGTCAGAAAAGCCAGATACCTATGTCTTGTGGAAATGTGTGTAAACTAAGAGAGTCAGTCGGCCACGAAGGATCCTGGCAGGGCCCTTCTCTTAGTTAGCAACGCTTAAGTGCTTGGGCTTTGTCACAACTATGTTCACTCCTCGGAGATTTTTTTCTGAATGTTCTCCTATCTACAGACAAGTGAGGGATTCCTTTATTTGTCGTAAACATTACTTTTCTAGGATATACCAAGCTTCTCTGCCTTTTATTTCATGTAATCTTTTAGGATATTGGAGAAAATGATTCCAGCTTAGGACCCAAGCTCAGGGGACTTCCGGGAGAACACACAAAGCTGGCATTATTTGTCACATCAAATGTTCTTGGTTTTCACTAACCTCTGGGCACATTTACAAATATTTCTTAAAGAAAGCATTCATAGCTTACTATCTTCCAAAGAAAAAGTGGAAACCAAACCTGCTTTCACTCACACCTACCTTTTAAAAATATATTTATATATTTTCTTACTATGAACATGGAAAGGAATGATTACAGTTGGCAATAGAAGGAATTGTTTTGAACTGTCATGTAATGATTAAGTTGTGATGGAATCAGAGTTCCTTCTGTTTTCTTATCCTTGCAAGCATTTCTTCTTTGCCCTTATCTCTATAAAGCTCTAAATTCTATGCAATCTTGAAAAATACAGGTCTCATTCTACATAGAGAGAGAAGGGCACTTCCAATGCTTCCTTCAGACTAGGACAGAAGAAAGAGCTCCCTGGGAAAGAGAATCCAGGGACAGAACTGGTGGCAATGTGACAAGTTGAGGGACAAAAAGTTAGCCAAAGTTGATCTTCACGGAAATGGGATAACATGACAACAGGTGAAACAGATGCCCTGGTATCCCAATAGTTTAGTTGTTATAGGCTGGGGTAGAAGATAGGAGTAGAAAGGGATGTGACATTGTGGGGCTTCCTGGACAGTCATTTTGCCAAAGAACTGCTGAAAGGTGTTGCAACAGATCCCAATAGGATGAGACTAGACCCTGGGGAGCATGAATAAATCACACAGGGGGCTCAGGGCTGACTAAGGGGCCCTTTTAATTGTACAACACTTGCTTCCTGCTCAGAGACGCAACCTCCTCCAACCTGGGGAAACATTTGAAAGCTCATAACGATGTTTACTCACCAGAAAAGCCAGGAAGAAGCTGCACTTTTCCGGGAAGTCTATGAGACAGGGGTTAGGCCAGAAGGCAGGGAGAGGTGTAACCAGGTGCAGCCCTGCTCTGTTTCTGACTCACCCTCTGACTATGTCCCTCTGGCTTTGCTATGCCTCAGCTTCTCACCTGTCAGATGGGAGGAGGCGGAAGGGGTGGGATTATTTTCTCGGTAAAAGTCCCGGAAATCTCTTGCTGAAAGGTCCCTCAAAAAGGCAAGATAGTATAATTATTCCTTGGCCATTAGGTATGGGGTTGCTATAAATAGGGTCTGGAATAGGCTCACAATGTCGTATATCTGTTTCCAACAGCAAATGGGCATAGAAGAATTCAGGAAAAGCTTGTCAGCATACCATGCTAGAAAATGCATTTAGGAAAGCTGAGATTCTACCTGGGTGCAATGGCTCATGCTTGTAATCCCAACACTCTGGGAGGCCAAGGAAGGAGCATCACTTGAGCTCAGGAGTTTGAGACCAGCCTGAGCAAGAGCAAGACCCCATGACTACTAAAAATAGAAAAGTTAGCCGGGTACAGTGGCATATGCCCATAGTCTCAGCTACTTGGGAGGCTGAGACAGAAGGATATCTTGAGCCCAGGAGTTTGAGGTTGCAGTGAGCTATGATAATGCCACTCTACTCTAGCCCAGGTGACAGAGTGAGACTCTGTCTCAAAAAAAAAAGCTGAGACTCAACCCTCCCAAGGACCATACACACACACTCTCTCTCTCTCTTTCTCTCTCTCTCTCTCTCATGGTGTCTCAGGCATCTCTCATCTCTCTTTATGCCAAAGGCAGGGTCAGACTCTCTCGAGGACAATCCAGTACTTCCCAGCTGCTCTGGGAGAGGCAAGGCAGGTTCCTCACACCTGTGTGCCCTGCACTGTTAGCAAAGGTAGCCCTAGAGCATCCTAGAACACTGCTTCTAGAACGTGACCTGCCGCTGGCAGTTGTGGACTAGGAGCATCCCAAATGACCTAGGGGACTGGGCCAAAATACACTTTATACCAAAATGGTGCGTGTGTGCGTGTGCACGCAGGTGCAGGCACATTCTTACCATATCTAAGTCTGCCTTAAAAAACACAAAACTTAAATATAAAAATGCCGCCTAGGCACACCCCCACTGAGTCAGTTCTAGGCTAGGTGTGCATCTGTATGTTGGTAACATATAACAGTGGTTTCTGAGTCTAGCTCTCACAGACTGAAAAGGAAGGCTGGCCCTGGGGACGAGGCTATCTTCTGAAAGGATGGTCTGGAGTCACCCTAACACTGGGAGGAGGGAGGAGAAGAATGTCGGCTGGGGCGGGCTTTCAGGACTATTAATGTTATCCCACTAGCCAAGGAGAGGTGGCTGGGCATGGGGCTGGAGTCGACATGAAATGAGGCTGTGACGTTTGCCATGAAATGAGGCTGTGACGTTTGCCGGCTATCAAAGGGACACTCTGATAAACACTAACAGGGCTTCCTGGTGTCGGGAGGAGCCAAGTGCTCCGCTCTACCTGGGTGAAATGGTGAGGTTTCTATTCTACTTTCATCTGCAATGCAAAACTAAGGGACAGGGAAGCACTTCTTAAGAAAAGATTTAATTATTGACAAAAACATAAGAAACATCAGAACTCTCTCTCACTCTCACTGTCTCATCACTCTCAAACCTCTTTCCTTATTATTCTTGTAGACCTAGATAATTAAATTTATTATTGTATGTGCCTGGGACGGAGTAGTTGGTCAACTGATAGTCAATGAATGAATGAAGAAACACTGCTAAGTTTCCGAAATGCACCGAGGAAGCAGTCCTCCCCGTGCCATGTTGAGACCATGATGGATCAGCAAAGGAGGGCAGTGGGGAGAGGTTTTCAGGAGTGCGTCTCCCCCTGCTTCTGGCCCTGATCTGTGAGCCCTGCCTTACTTAGTTTCTTCTCCCCTGCACAGGCCCCGCACCAAGTCTGCTGCTCCCGAGTGGCCCATAGCTCTGCTCCCAAACCCTCCTGCAGCTCACCCTCCTCCTCTTACTTTTCTTTTCCCTACCACCACCACCCGCCTCTGAAACCTCCTGCACAAAAAGCCAGATTGATTTGGCAAGACTTCGAAGGAAAGAAAGAGAAGTGTGCAACCAGGCTTGAGTCCTCTTTAGCACGGGGAGCAAGTGGGGGAAGGTGAGGACGGCTGCGGGTTAATACCTCCTATTCCATCCAAATGTTTTGAAATGCAGAACAACTAATATGTGCTGAGCATCAGCCCTAAGTCAGATGCTTTACCTGATCCATTGGTCCATTTATGCGACAATCCAATAGGAAAGGTATGGTTCTCCCCACTGTGCAGCTAAGAAGCCAGGACTTGGAGGAGGGAGGTGGCTTGCCCAGCTGTTCACAGCTGGTACAACACAGTTGCCCTCACTCTAATTCCCGTGTGCTTCCAGTTACATCCTCATGCTGGAAATAAAGGATGGATAAAGGGAAGAAATAACTTAAGCATCGAAAACCATTTTCCATATCAATAAAACCAGCTCATGCTATATTTATAGATAAAATATCCTTCCTGTGATTAGATTCTAAGGAGACCAATGTTGGTAAAGCGCCAGGTATGAAGTTTTTAGCACACTGTTAGACATAGATGTGGCATTCAATGAATCCTTGCCCAGTAAATAAATGGGCGTTCCGTGGCACACATTCTGTATCATTAAGGCGTTCCTTCGATGAGTCTGGCACTGTGCTGGGTGCTTTGCATCCCTTATCTCGTGTAGTAATCCTCTTAACAACATAAGAGAGATGCAGTCCTCTTCCCCACTTTCACTGTTGAGGAGCCAGAGTCTTAGACAAAGTAGATAACTTGCTCAAGGTCATATCACTAATAACTGCAGAGGTGGGGCTTGGTCCAGGGCTGTCTGGCTCCATAGTTCATGCTCTGGGCCGGGGCTTTCAGGCCTCTTATAAGGAGGTGGGTTGGTGGTGCCCCCCCAGCACCTCACCTCCTCTACCACACTAGAGATGCCTGCTCGCCCCACGCACAGCCCAAGGGCCACTTTCAAGCCTCTCCAAGACTATGGTCCATGACCCCACAGAACAAGCTGGGCTGGAAAACCAGGCAGAGGGCAAGCCCGGGTGCTGTTGCCCGGACTGACTTGCAGTGTGTTCCAGGCCGGTGCGGTGATGAGGAGCATCTTGTGGTCCCTGCGTGGGATGGACTCAGTCCCTGCTCTGTCTTCTCTTTCCTACCCTGGAACATCAGACGGACAGAGCACAGGATTCGAGAAGAGTCTGCCTATGAAGGCCTGAGTCAGGGGTCATTTTTATCGTCTTCCGGGCAAGCCCCTTAACCTTGCTGGGACTCTTTTTACTCCTCTATGGAACAATAATCACAGCAGGAATAACAGTTGCAAGGCCAGGTATGGTGGCTCATGCCTATAATCCTAGCACTCTGGGAGGCCGAGGCAGGAGAATAGTTTGAGTTCAGGAGTTCGAGACCAGCCTGAGCAAAAGTGAGACCTTGTCTCTACTAAAAATGGAAAGCAATTAATTGGCCAACTAAAAATATATAGAGAAAAATTTAGCCAGGCATGGTGGCGCATGCCTGTAGTTCCAGCTACTCGGGAGGCTGAGGCAGGAGGATTGCTTGAGCCCAGGAGTTTGAGGTTGCTGTGAGCCAGGCTGACGCCACAACACTCTAGCCCGGGCAACAGAGAAAGACTCTGTCAAAGAAAGAAAGAAAGAAAGAAAGGAAGGAAGGAAGGAAGGAAGGAAGGAAGGAAGGAAGGAAGGAAGGAAGGAAGGAAAGAAAGAAAGAGAATAACAGTTGCTATCTCATAGGGCAATAGAGACCAGGCGTAGGAAGTACCACTCTGTACCTGCAGCACTCTGCAAGTGACTCAGTCCCAGAGCCAGGGACCTGAGCCTTTCCTACCCCACGCCATACCCTGTCACAAAGGGGAAGGGAGCACCTTTCCTAAATTAAGGATACCCCAAGGCCTGGTGTCTTGCCTGGGTCTGGACTGACCTCAGTGGTGGAGCAGTAGTCAGTGAAGCAGCTGCCGCCTCCAGGGCTGTTCTGTCTGTGTCACCTGTGGAGGAGTGGCCTTCGCAGCCTGCCTGAGACTCCCGCACCTGCAAGGACTCAAGAGCACTCAGCTCTCCTTTCTCTACCCAGACGATCACAGACTCTGCCCTCTCTACTCCCTCGCAGGCCTCATGGCTCAGGATGGAGATAGTGCTGGCACAATATGAATTGCCACATAGCCCTCTACCTGCAGTATACCCCTTTGGGAAGGCATTTTCCTATTTCCTCTTGTTAAGAGGAAGGTCGGGCAGGGGCATCGCTTGATGTTGAAAGGTAGCTCTGAGGACAAACTCAATCCATGGATAGTAGTCAGGGATCTTAGTTCAAAACAGCTGCCAAATGTTCCAATGGTCAATATTTATGTTCATATTTACAATAAAATGTGTATATATATATATTCTACTTGTACAAACCACAGCAGCAACAGCTATAGCAGCATTCCCTATCTCCTCTCTCTGCCAAATATTAGGGCCTGAATCTCATGCCATTTCAGAGCAAAGCATAAATAGAACAAAATCTTACTGCCTGTTAAGTGCAAATCCTTCTTTATTTCTACTTTTAGGTCATATAATATTTCTCCTCTTACTGGAAACTTGAAGATGGTTGATTGAACTATATATTAATATCCAAAAAAATCCAAATCTTTCTCTGTCATTTGATAAAAAACTATTTGCATTTACAGCAAAAACATTGCACTAACACCATCAATTGTCAGTGCAGACATCTGGATGTTAATTCTTGATGATATTGTATTGGGAATAGTGACTGGCTCAGGAGAGGGGCCTGGGAGAGGAGAGCAACTCATTAATAAATATCTCCTTCGGGGACTCTCTAAGAATATTAATACTTTTTACAACTTTAAGATTGTAATTCCAGGGCCTTGTCTCAAGATTCATCAGTATTATAGAATTTGCAACCAGAAGACACCTGAAAGATCATCTACATGGTCCCTAATTTCATATATGAGTGAACCAGGTCTGTATGGCATTAAATTAGAAAAAGAATTCAAGAAGAAGAGGCCTGAGTTTATACTTGTTCTTTAAGGACACTGAGCATTGTTCATTCATTCAGCTCAATCGTACTGAGCAGCTTCCACGTGCGGAAGTGGTGCAGGCGTCAAGGAAGCTAGGGAAAGGCCTGACCCCTGTCTTCAAGGAACTGACTCTTTTGGGCACTCCAATGTTACCAGCACATTTAACCCTCACAAATGTACCATAAGGCAGATATTACTGTCCTTATTTTATAGATAAGGAAACTGAGGCTCAGAAAGGTTAAGACTAAGATCACAAGGGTAGTAACTAGAGAGCAGGAATTCAGCACAAGCCTATCAGATTGCATTAGTGTTTTCTTGCAGTGTCACAAATTACCACAAGCTTGGTGGCTTGAAACAGCACCCACTTATTATCTCACTATTTCTGTAAGTCAGAAGTTCAGGCACGGTTTTGCTGGGCTCTCTTTTTTCTCTGCTCACGGTCTCATGAGGCCAAAATCAAGATGTTAGCCAGGATGCACTTTCAAAGGGGCCTTGGGGTGCTCTTTCAAGCACACCATCTGTCGGCAAAATTCAGTGCTTTGCAGTTATAGGACTAAGTCCTTCGGCTGCTAGAAGCCACCCACTGCTCCCTGCCATGTGGCCTTCTCCACGACATACAGATTGCTTCCTCGTGGCCAACAGGAGAATGTCTTTGCTGCTTCAAATCTCTCCTTTCAGGCAAGGTTTGGATTCTCTCTCTCTTTTTTTTTTTTTGACAGGGTCTCACTATGTTGCACAAACTGGAGCGCAGTGGCATCATCATAGGTCACTGGAACCTCAAACTCCTGGGCTCAAGCCATCCTCCTGCCTCTCCCTCCAGAGTAGCTGGGATTACAGGCGTGTGCCACCACGCCCAGCTAATTTTTGTATTTTTGGTAGAGATGGGGTCTCACTATTGCCCAGGGTGGTGACAAGTCACAGCAATGGATAATCACGGAGGGACAGTGTGCAGAGTAAGGAAGGAGGGGAGCTGAGAATAAAACCATTTGTCACCAGGTCCGCTATGTCAAGGACAGAATCAAAGGTGAGAGAAGAGAGGAACTAAGGGGCCTCTGAGCCTGCACATGCACAGTCGCCCCCAACATGCACCAGGAAGTCACGAGAGATGCTCCGTTGTCAGAGCAAATGGTACCCATGAAAGTCCCTGCTGGTACTTCCCTGGTTTGAGATGTAAAAGACATGGGAGGTCCAGACACACTACACCGTGCGTAACGTAAACACGCAGAACTCTAAGTCAATTAGCTAGTAGAACAGATTGTCGCAGATATCTTTATTGGGTTAGGAAATACTGGTTTTCATGGAGGGCTACTCTTTTGAAGAAAAAAATAACTTCGAGTTAAAATGTCTTATTCTCCTTTGATCTCTGTAATGAAGAGATTTGACCCAAATGTTCATCAGTTCTTAATGAAAATCAGTGGCATTCCTGTTACTTTCCGTGGTTTCTTTTCTCATAACTTGAAGAACAAAAGAGTATTTTTCGTAAGATCACAGGATTTCACAAGAAGAGAGATCACTGTGGAAAAACAAAATGTTAAAAGGAGACAGATCCACTTTCTGCTCAGTTTTTCCTTCCCCATCCTCAGACTGCACCAAGTAACCAGAACAAATACTGGCCATGGCTCTGCGCCACCAAAGTCTGGATATGTTTTACAATTGCTTTAGGTAGGACAACATACTTAATTTTAAAACTGTAAAGGCAGGCCAGGAGCAGTGGCTCACGCCTGTAATCCTAGCACTCTGGGAGGCCAAGGCCGGAGGATCACTCAAGGTCAGGAGTTCAAAACCAGCCTGAGCAAGAGCGAGACCCTGTCTCTACTAAAAATACGAAGAAATTAACTGGCCAACTAGAAATATATATAGAAAAGATTAGCCGGGCATGGTGGCGCATGCCTGTAGTCCTAGCTACTCCAGAGACTGAGGCAGGAGGATCACTTGAGCCCAGGAGTTTCAGGTTGCTGTGAGCTAGGCTGACGCCATGGCACTCTATCCCGGCAACAGAGTAAGACTCTGTCTCAAAACTAAATAAATAAAAATAAAACTGTAAAGGCAAAATCAGCCAAGTGCATGTCAATTGATCACAATCACAGAACTCATTATCCAGAGCAGGATGCCAGTAACAGTCACTTTGTTGAAACCCAGACCAGCTAAAATGCAGAGATTTAGGTGCCAAGAAGTAAATATCTCCTTGCTTTTCTCCTCTGCTCTCTGGAATCTGATGTCTTGCTGAGTAGCTGGCCAGGTATTCACATTCTTGGTGACGTGGAAGAGTCAGGAAACTTGGCAAAGTAGCTATGATACACACACATGCATGCATGCACACGTGCACACCCTCACTTCTGTCCTCCACGATCCCCTGTAACAGGCTCCTGCAATTGGAATGACAAACTTTCAAGTTCAAGAATAAAGCTGAGGATGTATATGTGAAATTATCCTATTTCTCCAGTATCCAGTCAGCAGGTGGCTGTTGACACTGAGTTCCCGTATTGAAATCCATGGATGAGAGAAGGATTGGTGAGGACCTTGGTGAATGGGCCAATGGCATGGGAAGAGAGGCCCAGCCTGCGAGAGGGGGAAGAGGCCCAGAAGAGGTAGCGCAGTAGGGAAGACAGCAGTGGTTACACCAGCAGCTCCCGGAGCCCATATGGATGGAAAGCAGACGCTTTGAGTCCATGAACCAGAGCAGAAATGTCGCCAAAGAAGAAAGCACATGAAGGTGGAAAGAACACAAAAAGACACAGCAGGCCGGGCGCGGTGGCTCAAGCCTGTAATCCTAGCTCTCTGGGAGGCCGAGGTGGGCGGATCATTTGAGCTCAGGAGTTCGAGACCAGCCTGAGCAAGAGCGAGACCCCATCTCTACTATTAAATAGAAAGAAATTAATTGGCCAACTAATATATATAGAAAAAATTAGCCGGGCATGGTGGCACATGCCTGTAGTCCCAGCTACTTGGGAGGCTGAGGCAGCAGGATTGCTTGAGCCCAGGAGTTTGAGGTTGCTGTGAGCTAGGCTGACGCCACGGCACTCACTCTAGCCTGGGCAACAAAGTGAGACTCTGTCTCAAAAAAAAAAAAAAAAAAAGACACAGCATTTTCTTACTGAGAATGGAGAGTTACACATCTCCTCTGCTTCCCTCCCCAAACATGACTGGTATTTTCTTTTATTAACCTGATTGAGGATGTGGTCACATAGGAAACGCTCTCTGCCAAACGCTGCTCTAGCACTTGATGGTATGAACTTGAATAGGCTCCTTGATGTCTCCAAACCTCAGTTTTCTCATCTATACAGTGGGAATAATAATATTATAGATCCATAATCCCTCATCAGCAATTCTGAAATCCAAAACGCTCTAAAAACAGATTTTTTTTAAGTTTGCAAGAAATTCATTTGATGATAAAACCCTTCCTGAACACTTGTGAGACTTTATATAATTTTTATCAGCATGATTATCCACATGTTTGCTGCAGAAATATTCATGTCTGATGATGGCTGTCACTCCAGACCTTGTTGGGGGTGTTATGAAAAATACAGCACATGCACAGATTTGTCTTTCAAAAATATGAACCATTCTGAATTCTGAAACATACCTGCATTGGGATGGAATCTAGGTAAGGGACTGGGGACCTGTGCCCTGGGGGTTGTTGGATGGAAGTACGAGTGAAATAATGTGTGTGAAGGGCTTCTAATAATGCCTGACACTTTGTAAATGCTCAGGGAATACAAACTATTAATATAATTTAGTACTAAAAAAACACTCAAAGAAGGAGTGATTCTTGTCTTGTTCTTGTCACTCGGAATTTGCCCAGGGGAAACATCAAACTCTGACGCTCCGACTCCCCTCCCACAAGCCCCGTTGCCTCAAGAAACCACATTTTTGGGGAAAGAAGCTCCCTGGTAAGGCCATGCCCCACGTTGCTGCTGGTGCCGTGGAGTCCACTCCACAGCCTAAAGCCGAGAACAAAGTTCAGAATGCACAGCAGCCGGGAATGGCAAGGATGGGCAGTCAAGGGAGGTCTGACATCAGACAGACTCCTGCCCAACGTGGTGTGGCATGATGGATAAAAGCTCAACTTTGGAGCCAGAGAGACCTCAGTCCTAGCTCTGCCCATCCTCGTGGCAGGAATCACCGGGTCTCAGTTTCTTCATGTAGACAGTGGGCGAATGACACGTCACTGAAAGTTTCGTCGTGAAGGTGAAGCACTGTGTGGGGGCTTGGTACACAGAAGGTCCCCAAAAGTGAAGGCAGGCAGACACATGCACACACTGTGGATGCCAAGTGACAAAGAAAACCAAGGTTACTTCCAAATACAGTTCTGCTTCGCCCTAAATTGGCCAGGGTTTCCCCAAGGAAAGGCTAAAGCCTTAGCTTTCCTGCAAAGTTGGAGATAAGAGGCCAAGCAGAAGGAGCTATGTCAATGAAGACTTACAAACCCACAGGAGAAGCAGGGCCCGAGTTCTTCCTCTCCCAGTGGGTAGTCCCCCTGTGCCTGCTTCGGGGACTTCTGATCCAATAGCACAGGCACGCATAAGGTCAGGTTGGGGATCACAAGGTGATTTGTGGACACATAGACAGTCAATAAGGCTCATTCACACCCTGAATCCAGTGTTTGGCTGGATTACAAAGGCCTACTTTGACTTTCGCCCTTATAAAATGAATAATTTTAAAGTGTACCTAGGAGGAGAAGGGGTTGTTTTCTGCCATTCAAAGTGAATCCTTTCATAGGGAGACCTTTCACCCAAATTATCACCTTGTCCTCATATGCCCGAATCAACATTCAAACAAAAAGTAAACAGCTATTCATTGCAGAGGGTGGCCTTGAGCTCACCCTCAGCCAATGGCTGGTTTTCCACAGCTGGGGACTTTGACCCATATAATCACCTTTTCCTCAGCCCTGAGCCACAGGGCTTGAGCAACGCCAGGTGTGAGAAAATTTTAACTGAATGTGAGGGTCCCCCCCATCCTGCCCTCCTATGGGCCTTAGGGCCTCTCCCCTCATTCCAGGTGAGTCACAGCAGCATCTAGAACACACCTTCCCAGCGCCTGCCCCCACCCCAGCAGGAAGAGGCTGCCCAGCTGTCCTTTGAATGGTGGCACTCCAGGAACTGACCTCTTCTTTTCACAGCAGGGCAGCTCCACAGGCAAACCCACCACCTGGTCAGGGCACCAACCATGCTGGGCCTCAGGAGGAGGGGCAGAGAATGAAAAGGGGGAGGGAAACGGAGTTTTAAAAAAAATAATTTGACATTTGGTTAATGCTTTTTCTAAAGCATCAAAGTATCAAATAAATATCCATGAGTCCATACTGGTATAAATAACTGAATAAATAAATAAATATGGGAGAAAGGACAGCTCTTCCTTACAGAAGAATTCTGATGAATAAATGTAGAAAGAATGAAGAAAATAGAAAACCATCATTAGAACACCACAGTAGTAATTGCTGCAGGCAAGACCCTGGGGAGAAACAGGATATCTGCATAGTCTCAAAGTATTGTCTTCATCATACTTATTAATTACACAGAGAAAAATAGTACCTTTACAGTGAAGAAACCCCAGACACACCTTAAACAAGTAATTAAGGTTAGCATCACAAGTATTAAGACACCACAGTATGTATCCCCTGATATTTTGCACTGAGATGAGTATTCTTGCCAAAAATGCATAACCTCAACTTAATCATCAGAAAACAGTGGACAAGCACGAATTGAGGGACATTCTGCAAAATAACTGACTGACACTCTTCAAAGGGGTCAAGGTCATGATGGACAGGGAAGACTGAAGAACTGGCACAGATCAGAGCCGACTAAGGAGACAGCACAAGGAAACACAGGCTAGGATCCCGGATCGCACATGGGAACAGAAAAAGAACATTAGGAAGAAAATTGGCGAAATCTGAACAAAGTCAGTAGTTTAGTTAATAGTATTGTACTTGTGTTAATTTCTGAATTTTAATCATTATACTCTGGTTATGCAAGAAGTTAACATTAGGGAAATCTGGGCGAAGCTATGCTCTGTACTATTTTTGCAACTTTCCTGTATGTCTAAAATTATGTCAAAATGAAAGTTTTTTTTTTTTTTTTAAAAAAAAGAAGCATCAAAGTAATGAGACAATTGTTGAACTTCCTTGCATTTGATATTGTTTCAATTGTGAATTCCATATTGGGGGTGGAGACAGAAAGGATGGGGCACCAGGATCATTTCAGGGTTTAGGGTCTCTAAAAGCTGCTTTGGGCAAATTGACTTTATCCCCAGAAAGTCACCAGCCAGCTCTATTTCTCACCTAAGCCCTTTCATCTCTCCTTGAAGGTAGAAACTATTTAGAAACACTTTGCCACTGTGGCACCCACACTCTTCCAGGATAGTTCTAAGGACTTGGGACCCTTTACCCAAGGACAAGGCCAAACTTTATGATGTCCACAGGGCAATCCTACTGGAATAGACCATTCACTTTCAATTTAATTTCAGAGACAGAAGCATGCAATGGTTGGGGGCAGGTCATTTCCTTAGGGTAATAATAGAACCTATTTTGCCAGTTGTAAGAATTATAATAGGTGAGCTCATACATGCTACAACATAGATGAATCTTGAAGACAATATGCTAGGTAAAATAAGTCAGATACAGAAGAACAGATACAGTATGATTTCACATACGCGAGGTACCTCAAATTGGCAAGTTTATAGCAACAGAAAGTAGAATAGTGGTTGCCAGGGGCTGGGATGGGGTGGGAGACAGAGTAATGGGGAGTTATTGTGTAATGGGGAGAGCTTCAGTTTGGAAAGATGAAAACTTTTTGGAGATGGATGGTGGTGATGGTTGCTCAACATTGAATTGGTTCTTAAAATGGTTAAAATAGTAAATTTTGTTGTGTATATCTACCATGCCACAATTTAAAAAACACAAAAGCACATAAAAATAAAAAGAATTGAATGAGATGATAGAAGGCTCCTATGGCACACCTGGCCCACAGTGGACACTCAAATACCAATAGCTTTTTTCTTTACTAAAGTTTTAGAAAATAAAACTATTACATAATTGTTTAATGTGATTTTAGGCCATGGCAGCCACATATGATTTCCTACAATTAACGGTATTTTTAACTTCACTATGGCCTGGTTTTCTACATGTTTTTTTTACACAGCATTAAGACCGAATGATGAATCTTTGAAAAATATTAGACTCAAATGTCTTGTAAAAGCACATCTGTTTAGAATAAGAGATGAAAACTGTTACTGACTACATGATTGTTGATGCTGCTATGAGGAAATTTGACCATGGCTCTAGGTGTGACTTTCCAATTAAGCTTGCAATATACCCCGATTCTGCTGATTAATTAAATTGTGTTCATCCTCAGATTTGCCAAATCACTTTAGCCCTCTCCCCACCTCCACTGCCACTGCTGCCACCACCCCCACCACTTCCAGCTGAGGACACCTGAGTCACCTGGGAAGTAATTTCATCAGGAGGCTTGGTGTTGCTGTGTGGCTACTGTGGCCGAGCTCCAAAATCACTTTTATAGTTAGCATTTTCATGCCATCTGACTGCCGCTGAGCGTGTGGTCAGACTCTGCTAATATGCTGAGACACGGCTGGCATTTCATCACCCTTGTCTCTCAGCCCTGGTTTTGTGACGAGGCTCCCCGCTGCAGAGCGAGACTGGCTCAGCCTCTCCTTAAATGAGGCTTGCTTGAGGGATCTGCCAAGGGAGAAACACCGTCTTGCAAAATGCTTCTTTTTTATGGCTTTCTGTGATGGAACATTGTATTGTTCCACATTTTAGCTTTGGTTTTGTAATCACTGATTACATAATGAATTCTGATTCTGTGCCTGCAGAATTGGTCTGTACTACTGAAGACGGAGGAGAATGCAGCTACTTTAGAACAGAGAGAGACGGAGGCACTCTGTGTCTGTACCTCCCACCCCTCCGCCGCCACCACGCTTGCCGATCTTGTGAAAGATCAGTCTCACATTACACTACAATTTGGGGAGAAGGGGATGGGAGTGGCACAGCATGAAACATCCTTCAGTTTTGCACAGAGAGTAGCAGATCCTAGGATGATTTGAAATTTGCAATTTTATAAAACATCAGCTACCTCTAATGGGGCTAACTCTGACTGTCTCCGTAATCCGTAGGTGCTTACAAGTCTCTGTCCTTTACCTCGAGATTAGGGTTGCCACATGAAATACAGGATGCCTAGTTAACCTTTGAATTGCAAATAAACAGTGAATACTTTTATAATGTAAGTGTGTCCCAAATATTGCGTGAGATATACTTATGCTAAAAAATGACTCATTGTTTATCTGAAGTTCAAATGTAACTGGGCATCCTCTGTTTTTATTTGCTAAGTCTGGCAGCCCTGCTTGAGATCAGACTTCTGCCACTGTCCTATCCTCCAGGTCTGTCCTTGTGGAGCTTCAATAATGCATCTGCCAAGAAGCCTGGGACAGAAGGAGGCAAAGGAAGAATCTAAACCACACTTGGCTTTTTGTTTTTATCTAATGCCAAGTGTCACAGATATTCATTAAATTCATAAATAACTTAAAACCTTTCATGTGGACTGCTGAATTTTAGTTAATTTCTATCCTGAAACTTTAGGAAGATTGGATTCCATTGAGAGGAAGGATGGTGGAAAGGGCAAAGAATGACCTAGGGACCAGGAGACCTGGCCACTCATCCCAGGCCGGGCGGCCCTGGTGGGGCACCATCTCTTTAGTCTCTGTGTCTTAAAGGATTGGATTAAATGATCTCTAAGTTTCCTTCAAGGGCTAAAAATTCTATGATTCTATGTTCAAAAGATCTGAAACTTCCAAGGTATGTTATTGAAAAATGACAATATTAGATGAAAAACATTTTTAAACATCAGGGACTTTTTATTTATGCTAAAAAATTTTAATAAGTTACTTACCAGATTTCCTTTTGAGAAGAATATGAATCTTGACATCCTCAGAACTCTTGCTGTTATATTAAGTATTTTGTGCAAACTTTTTACTTAATTAGTATTCAGGTACAAGATTTGCCTGTCAGAATGCTCTAATAGAATTTTCTGTTTGTCTCTCATTCCTGAATGACTTTGGTAAAATCCAACATTCTAAATTTAAACTGTAATTAAGGACCTAACTTATTAGTAGATACTATATGGGAAGATCAATATGATCTTGGTTTAAGGAACTTGGGTTTTCAATGGAAACATTCTTCATCCAGGTCTAAAATACATGCTAAGGTCAAAGGCAAGGCCAGGTATGGTGACTCACCCTTGTAATCCCAGCACTTTAGGAGGCCAAGACAGGATGATTGCTTAAGGCCAGGAGTTCAAGACCAGCCTGGGGCCAGGCGCAGTGGCTCACGCCTGTAATCCTAGCTCTCTGGGAGGCTGAGGTGGGCGGATCGTTTGAGCTCAGGAGTTCGAGACCAGCCTGAGCAAGAGCAAGACCTCATCTCTACTATAAATAGAAAGAAATTAATTGGCCAACTAATATATATAGAAAAAATTAGCCGGGCATGGTGGCACATGCCTATAGTCCCAGCTACTTGGGAGGCTGAGGCAGCAGGATTGCTTGAGCCCAGGAGTTTGAGGTTGCTGTGAGCTAGGCTGACACCATGGTACTCACTCTAGCCTGGGCAATAAAGTGAGACTCTGTCTCAAAAAAAAA